>QVRM01001504.1:0-60040 GCA_003439945.1 Dermanyssus gallinae
TATAGGCACAAGGCTGTTAAGGTTTTCTAAGCTATATTCATAATTTAAGATAGCGATGTATTCTATCCAATGAGTGCAAGACAAGCTGCAATAAAAGCATGCTCTGTGAAATAAATCATTAGATGTGCCTAACGACAAAGAATGGCCTAATAATCGTAGTAAACTAGCTGTCTCAGATAAACAGGAAATACTTCCAACGAAAACCAAATATTTATAGATAATCTTGCGCTTATTTATGCCACCTATATAGATTAAACAGTAGTATTCCTTGCTAGGCATGGAGATTATGCAGCTTCCTAGAAAGTGAGGCTTTGCCGCGACCGGCTACATTTGTAGCGATCGTAAAGTCCTAATACTCTTTATCGAAAACTATGCAAGTTCAGATGCTTCTACTTACGTTTTATGCATAACGTAATGCGAAAAACGAATAAAGCACGAGAGAGATAAAATGGAGCAATGAGCCAAATCCAGTCCAGCTGCGAAGCAACGGCTACTGGCCCAGATCATAGCCTCTATGGTAGCTATACCACATGGTATAAATCACATGCGCTCTCGCTTGCTATTCACCAGCCAGGCCACGTTTGCTTCTGGCATAAAGGCTGTGCTCTCGTATATATAGAAAACGGAGAGGTGGCCGAAGAGAAAACACGCGCAATTACCTTCGAGACAAGTGTGCTGGCTCTGTGGTGGTGTCGAGCGAGGCCTTGTCAAACGACATAGGATCAGCCTTGCCTCATTTTGTTTCCCAACGAATAGCGCCAGACATCCTGAAAAACACACGCCACGCACACCAAGTACACTGGTAACTCATCCAGGAATGTACTGCATAAATCACGGGCTTTACATACCAGGCGCAGAGAGCAATCGGAGTTCTTGCCTTTCCTACCTCAGCAAAGCCATGTACGCACAAGGCCGGTCTCGTACGAACAACCCTCGGTTCTGACGGAATAAATTAGGGCTCTCATATGTTTGTATAATCAACTGCAAGGACAGTTAGTTAGCAAGCTTAGTGGCAGCCAGACGTTTAAGTGCAAACCCAGCAACTTTTATTAATCTTATCAACAAAGTATTTTGATAGCACAAACGTGCTTTGTTTCTATAGAGCTTTCAGCTTAAACAGAATGAATGCCGGAGTGCATCATAATAGTTAGACCACGGCCAAGGAAGCTGAAAGCAAACAGGGAGCACCGATCTCTTAACAGTTAGACGGTGTACCTCCATTTCCACATAATGCTAATATTTGTTAAACATTTTTCATATATATGCAAGAGTACGTACGTAGCATCAAGCCTTAATATGACATATTAGATGTATTAAGATTTAGGGCCATTATTGTGGGTCTTTTTATGTGTGTACCTTGAAGACTTAAAAACCCAAAACGACCAAGGAGCGGTAAACTATATATATATATATATATATACAGCAAATTAATAATCAGTAATCTACGGTGCACTATCCGCAAGACGTCACAGTACATAAGGTTTTCTACGATATCGGATTTATTTATTTTAATAGAGTTCCATTTTTTATAGCATAGTGTTCATGTTCTTGCAAGAACTAGTTGTTTCTGGAATACGAAAAACGGTTTTCCTTTATGTTTTTTGTGACCCAACATATCAAAGGAGGTTTCGCACCTTTTAAACCCGCCGATTCTACTAGATGACTTGAAACAAATACCAGTCAAACGTAGTGTGATTACCGTCAGTAGTGAAATGGCAAGCAAGACTTTGCCTAAGTGCTTGCAATGCAATACCTGGGGCGGATGGGTTCGGTCAAACCAATGGGGCGTGATAATGTGTCGTCCGTCTACTTGCCGGATGCAACTATTGAGCCTTGGGGGGGGGGGGGTGCAAGACATTGCCCCGAAAGCTCCCAGCTGTCCCATAAACAACACTTTTGCCTCTCCGCCAGCACCCGACTTTGGCGCTCGGCCACAACCCCCCAAGAGACTGTGAGTCCTGGAGTTTATTAGTGTCTGCACGGTATAGACCTCGGCAAGAGAAACTTCTTTCAGGAGCAGTTAGTGACAGACAAGGCGACGAATTTAGTCCGTGCCGGGCCCTCTGCTTAGAGTGCAGACGCGGTTCATTTGTGTCTCTCTTTGTCTCAGATCCCATATGATCAGCGATAGTAGCCTAGGGGCTATTTATACTTGCCCTACTATTTTAGCAACATATTGAAATTTGGCTTATGAATATGCTGTTATAATTCTAAATTTCATTACCAGTATTAGTGCTTATTTATGGCTCTAGCTCTTTTATTCCGGTAATGTTCCCAATTATTTCTTCAAACCTTAGCGGCATTTTTAAGTGTTACAAAATATTCTTGAGTTTATGGGAAAGTAAGGTAAATATAGATGTTACCTCCAATTATTGCATCTGCATGTATTTCCCGCACCGTCTTCAGACTGCTAGACCTTCTGTAACTTTTGCCTCTAATATTAACTCTGTGGAACAGTAAACATTTTGTTTCTATAAATGTTTATAATATTCTTAAACGCCTTTATGGAAGCCTGCTAGATCAACACGAATCGTTGCCTCTGCAAAGCCTGATCACACTACTAAATGAGCAAATACCAGATTTAGAGAATGTGCAATCGGAACGGCGATAGAATGAGTAATAGTGAACATAAGTGTCAGGCGACGTTTGTTCCAATTGAGATGATTCAGCTTCAAAAGAGAGGGTAACAAACGGCTACAATTTCCATTAGAGACATTTGACTGAACATCAGGACATTACATCATTATCGTGCAAAAATATTAACAAATCAGTCGCACATCCTTAATGGCTACTGTTGTCATCCGCTGTCTGTCTGCCTTAGGAACGATTGTGTTAGCGCTGTTTATGTTCATTTTGACAATAGCAAGCAATAAAAGGTAATTGCGTAGCCTGTTGGCACCGTCGAATACTTCAGTACTGTGTAATCGAAGTTTATGCGCCCATCGGGCGCCACGCTTCAATAAGGCAAGCACTCCAGTAATTGGCGCACGGTCGGCGCAGGTGTCGTTTTTGCGCAGCCCACGCAATCAATTGGTGCCCGAGACTAGAATGTACGGCCTTAGTTGTTTTTAGGTGTGGAGGGGCACTCCAGACATTCCGCGCGCTAAACGATGCTTTAGCTTTAGGTTCCTACAATCGGCTCGCGTGTCAGAAGGCAACCAGAAGTCTGGTAAAGAACTTAGGGCTAATGGCATGTTTCTGGCAGTTCGGCCGTGGCAGTTCGGCCGCCTTGTCGCTTGGGACGTTACGATGTGACTCCCTCTCGCACCTTTCTAAACGAGCAGAGCAGTTTGCGCAGCTGGATCTACAGCTACACTGACGTAAGGAAGGCACGAAGCTGGTAAAGTACAGCAAGCTCGATCCTTGCTATTGTGGCCGCCTGCAAGCGCTTCTGAAACACGCACGTCAAAGAGTCAAGACGAAGAAGAAAGATTCACAATCCGAGGTGAACATCAATTGTTTTTTTCCGGCACACGCTAGCCATACAAACAACAGGACAATCTCGCCGTACTGCTAGAGATCTTGCCAGCTTACAATGGGTCAAACATCACGTTATAAACATGTCAACCATTATAGCATGAGGCGGCAACTAAAATAGGCCTGCGAACAAAAACGCGAACATGACTATAATCGAAAGCCCCGCCAGCGGAATTCGTTTTTCGGCAAGCTTCGCTACAAATGCACGGAAAGTGCAAAGTCGACCCTTTCGATGTATTATTATCTATTGTTGGTTTTGTTACAAAAGTAGTACCTTTCTGAGTAAAGACTAGCGACTTGGTAGAACTCCACGTGCTAAACTCCGATTAACGAAGTGAAGCTACGATCACGGATATGCAAAAGATGGTACGATGTAGGAGACCTCACTGGCAAATATCTTTAGGCAGCATTGTGCAGTAAAAAACGTTACAAAATATTAAAACGTTGCCAAAGTTTATGCAATAAGAGGGGCCAATTTTCGCTCTGCAATGACGTTGCGTTTTTTCTATACAGCCGATAAGGTTTTAATCTAATTACATTAATTTAAAATGAACTCCAATGAACCCCAATGTAGTGATACCGTTGAATACATTGCGCGACCAATGGCATCATTGAATTAACTGAATACCAAAATCCTTAGGTGTTTTGACTGCATGCTTATATAATGCTATTTTCCAGATTGGCAGTTCAACGATCAAACGTCCAAAGAACACCCAAACAGAAAAATAAATATATATATTTTTTCCTTACTAAATAAGTTATTTTAAGTTGTTATTCAATGTATGCTAACGTTTTACCCACTCTTATTTGAGTTCATTTATACCGCTATGGTGTTGCGGCGAAGACAATCGACGTTGCCATACTATTATTATACTACCAGTCACACTAGGCAATCGTCGCGGCTTCGTCTCTTTCCCCGCCCCAAGTCGAGGCATCGCCTGTATTTATGCATGTACGTACAAGATCAACGGTTGACGGGACGACGGTCGATCGTCGTCCTCATTGTCATTGTTGTTATGTTGCTGTTGTTGTTGTTGTTTTCGCTGTAGTTGTCGTCGTCGTCGGAACGTTACCATCTTCAGCGGGCCCAGAGCCCTTCTTTTGTCTAACGGTGTCACTTTCCAGTGACGCAGTGAATGGCTACTATCGCTATTACTGCAACTAACGACGACGACAGAAGATATACAACAACAACATCAACAACAATAGCAACAACAACAACATCAGCAACAATAGCAACAACAACATCAACAACAACAATAACAACAACAATAACATCAACAACAACAACAACAAAAACAGCCACCACAATAACAGCTACGAGCACCACGCAGATCCACGCTGCGTTTTGCCCTTGTCGTAGAATCCTTCGCTTTCTATCAACCCCCTCCCAGCCGGTTACTCTCCAGCAGGCTGGCTTTGGGAGGGGCATTAGTGTCGTCTTTTCGACTTTTTTCTCTCGCTATTTGGCCTGCAGCTGCTCTCCTCAGTGGCCGGGCTACTTGCCACAGCTTCTATAGTACTACTACTACTAGTTCAGCCTACATCCGTCTGTCTGGTGTCTGGTGGTGGTGGTGGTTAGTCAATCGTTCGTTGTCGGTTCGCGTCTCGGCGTCCCTCGGACCCTTGGACCGTGGGAGGCCGGCCAGGGTGTCGGCCACAGTCTAGTCATCAGGGCCCTTTTAGGGTCTGCTGACTAGCGGGGACTGTAGCGGGGGCAAGACGAGAGTGGGAGTGTTATGTGGGTATGAAGAAAGAAGGAACAGGCGCGCGGGCGAGCAGGGTACGGGGGGGGGGGGTGCGGAGGAATAGGGATAACCCACGAACGAACCCGCTAGGCCGTTCGTAGCTGTATTGTAGTGCGCGCCGAGCTAATTGGTGTACTCGTCGCGTGCTTCCGCCACCGCCGCCGCTGCCACTGGAGCCCGCTGCTCTCGTTCTTCTTGTCGTCCTGCACCGTCCTCTAGCCGCCTCGCTATGCGCCGCCTGGTCCACCCTATTTCTTCATTCGCCTGCTTTCTTTCGGAGCGCGGGGTGCAGAAGGGGGTATTGGTGACGGTGGTCGTAATGTTGGTGGTCGTGGCGGTGTTGGCGGTAACGACGGAAACAACGAGACAGCCGCCTTCCCGGTCTCTATGCGTCTCCATATACAATTAGAGCACCCGTGGCCTGCAGCTGCCGCTTGTCAGTTGCCTTCATTTGCCGTTTTCAATACGCGCTCGTGTCGCTTTCACTACCTATTGTCTGAGCCGCTCACTCAGCTAGTTAGCCTCTCAGTCAGTCAGTCACGCACTCAATCACTTACCATATTTGTTCTACTGGCTACTGATTGGCTCAAGCATCCGTACTACATACATCTAGACGGGCATTAACTCTACTACCAGCGCTGCAACACGATCACTGCATTCGCTCAGTTTTCCAGGCAAACGCGTTTCCAGTGGCCATTTGCAGGCCGGTGTGTCAACTTTCTCTAGTGGTTAGTGGCCTTAGCTCTCGTTTACGAACTACGTTTAATAAAACTAATCATTTCGCCAGGATTCCTTCTTCTTACCCCACTTCCCACCCGTCCCTTGGCCATGTTAAGTGCATTTGTTGGTCGCTGGCCTCCGTCGTCGTCAAGTTATTTTTTCTTTTCCCCATTTTGTTTTACTTGTTCCTTTTCTTGTTCGTATCTTTGTTTTCAGTTTAGCCCTCCTCCAACTTGCCAGTTGCTTGGTTGGTCCTAACGTTTTCCGTCGTAACGCACGTGTGCGCCAATGGCCTGCGCGCTTCTGCTGCTGCCTGCGAAAGGCCCATCGTGGCGATGTGATGGCAATCGTGTTGTTTGTACACGTTATGGCCGTGCCTGTCCTGCCTCCAGTCTACTAGTAGCTGACGGCTGACTGTTCTCCCAGCGTCTCTCGTCGAGCGATCTCGCCAGGCGAACAACCCGCCCTCTCCCTAGACGGGGTGGGAAAAGGACGGTGTCCCTCTCCCACTGGCGATCCCTCCCGTCGGTGTTCCCGACCGGCGGACCAAAGACCCGGCATCTATCTTTCCCGCCAGTGTCTCGAATGCCCTTCGGGAAGGAACCCCGACAGCTGCGGTCGTCTCTCACAGAGATCAGCGGTTGCAATGCGCGCGAATCACGAGTGACGGCGATCGGAAACGCCATCTGACCGAGCGTTTGTTTTGGCTGTTGGTGTTGTTGTTCCTATTGATGCTGTTGCCGGCATCATTGTTGTCGTTTCGATTGCTGTTAATACTGTTGTTTTTGATGTTGTTGGTAGCGTCGTTGCAGTTGTTGTCGTAACTGTGGCCGACCCTCAAGTATGACGGTACGGCGTATTCTGGAGTGCCACGCGGCGAACAGGAAGTTCCTTCATCAAATGCGCGTAGCTTGTGCGTTAAGGTGCGCTAAAAAGAGAGGTTACGTGAACGATGGGGCCGCAAGGACCACCATTTCCGTCTGCCTAAAGAATGGAGTAATACAGGCGGGCTGTTGCGGCCGCAAGTGCGTTCGTCGAGTACACAGTGCGGTCCACCGAACGTCGATGGTTCAGGCTTACTTTAGGCGAATTTCGTTTACCTTAATAGGGAAGAAAACCCATTGTTTACACAAGACATGGAACGAAAACAAACGACGGCGAAACTAGAGACTATCAGCCGAGATCAATCTGCGGCGACGGTTCGTAGCAGCAGTGATTCTACGACCTGCCAACGTCGTAGAGAAATACAGTGAGAGTGAGAACGATGTATATATAAATACATACATAGGGAGAGAGAGGTGCCTCGTGATCAGTGTTTGCAAAGCGCCAAGAGTGTTGTTCACTTATTCAGCGAGCACGCGTGCCTGCGTCACAATGGGAGTTGCCATGATCGTGACGTGACCCCGTTTTTGGAGATCTCTAGCTTTGGGAATCTCTAAGTTCTCCACTGACTCGGCTTGACAGGCTGGCGGTTTGACAAAGATAGAGTTTTTCACTAGAAGAAGACCTACACACGAGAAGAAGCGTGGGGGGCTCTAGCGGAACTTGTCCTTTACATCGTCGTCGTTGTCGCCGTCGTGGTTGTCTTTCGCATCGCCGTCGTTGTTGTTGCCCGTTGCTCGCCGAATAAATGGAGAGATGTATAGATAACTAGAGACAGATACGCCAACAGCAGCAGCAGCGTGTTGGTTATCGTGACCTTGACACGCAACGCCTACTAGCCTAGGCACAACTGAGTTGTGCACTTCCGCCACCCACCCACGGTCGTCCTCGTCGTCGTTGAGGTTGTTAAAGCATCACCATTTTCTTCATAGTTGTCGTCGTCATCATCATCATCGTCGTCCCCATCACCATCATCATCATCATCGTTATTGGCGTTGTGACGAGCCCAAGACGACAGATGGACTGTTTTCATTGGCGTCTACTCGTTCTTTTTCGTCGCTTCTTTGTGTCGCCGCCCCTTTTTGCCTTTCGGGCGCCCCACCGGCCATTGTAAAGGATACCAACAAAACTCAGGAAAAAATCCTCAATACCCAGTAGACGACCGAGAGGAGGAGACGACGAAGGCGACCGCGCAGATCGCAGAGACACAGACGCGCGGAGGCACGTACAACAACACCCCAAGCACGTAAGTTGAGCCATCGACGTATCGACGACAAAGACATGAGCGCGACATTCAACTGAATGAACGCATAGAAACGGGACAGACAGACAAACAAACAGATGTACCCTGCCCTAGCCAGGCAGGCAGCAACAACGTTTGCCCTTCTAACCGAGCGAGCGACCGTATCCTTTGCTTACCTACAGAACTATTCGTAATACGAACGCAAATTGTTTTGCGTGATTTATATACATATATATATATATATTTTTTTTTTTATATATATATAAATGGCGGTGAAAAAAGTCTGAAAATATTAACATAACATAAAACATAAATATGTATTTTTAACTGTGGGTTTATTTTAATACAGACATAATATTTTTTTATAATAACCTTGGATTAGAGGTCGCACCAGACTGTCACATATGGCACATGAAGTGACTCTTTGTTTTTGTTGGACATGCACTGCAACAAACCGGTTTTGAAGATGGCAGAAAAAAAATTATATATATATATATATACGAAGTTGTCCCTCGCTTAATTCCATATACATACAGGTATGTTTATATCTACATATCTATCAATGCGGTGTATGTATTCTCTTTCGTACTTTCTATTCATATATATACAAACACACACACACACACATGCATACATATATTGTACCCCTCTGCACTGTCAGGTAGGATTATCCTGAGGTTGTCGGATAATAGTGAAGCGACAGCTACCGAGTCTGAATTTAGGCGAACTCGAAGAGCCGGTGCGACTGACAACGAGCGTTTGCGGGGACGAGAGTTTGAGAATAGAAAGGCAGGGTGGGAAGCGCTGGTGACTGTCTAGAAGCGATGTAGAGCCTCGCGCCTCAGGACATTTGCCAGCCAATGTCACAAGAAAGGGCGAGCGATGTCCGAGCGGTTCAACCCGATGTATTCCGTCAAGACAGACAACGAAATGGCCGCGGAGGAACTTGAAGCTACTGGGTCGTGGCGCCGCCCACCCTCGGTCTCCAGCTTGGTCCTACGGTGACGTTACCGTTATAGTCGTTGTAGCTTATGTCGCCAGCCCATTAAGCTGCTCTGGTCTCCAGCCCGTGTTCAAACACGTGCCTCATATCGAGCAGCACATATGTGTGTGCATTGCGGTACGGCTGCTTCCAGAATTGCTTCACGTTACGCGATTACAAGCTACGATGTCGGGGGTACTGTCGACGAAGCGCCGTCCGATCCATCTGTGTGTGTGTGTGTGTGTGTATATACATACACCCGACGCTGCGTAGGAACATACCACGCGTTTTGTATTGTAGCATACTATGCATTTTGTATTTAAGCATATTAGCATTATTCATTATCTCGTTTGCTATATCGTAGCATATTAGCATTATTCATTATCTCGTTTGCTATATCGTAGCATATTAGCACTCCTTAAATTCATCTAGATATTTGAAGAAAATCGACTAGATATTTATGGTATATGCACTATAAATTCATTATCTAGTGCAAAGGGTAAATAAATATGCCGAATAACATCTCTGCCAAATAAGCTCTACCTGGACGGCTACTGCTATGCCCCCTTCGAGTCCCCCCCCCACACTTACACACACACACACACATAATAGAGTGTCAGCCATAGTAATGTAAGAAAACGCAATCAAATTATCATAAAGGTAAGCCATTATTACATAGGCGTGACCAGAAGAGCAACTGAGATCGAATCAAGCCGTGTCGGTATCCGATGTCGTATATTATTCGTTTGATTTTCTTTAGGTGCTGGCGGTGGTGGCGGCGGCGGCGGAAGAGTTGCCAGAACCAATCTTAGCACTGGTGCAAGCGACTCCTTGTGATAATAAATCTCGGTGATCGCGCTGCTACGCGGAGCAACAGATCGCTGCTGCACTAGCCCCTATGGCCGAGACTCGATGGTTGCTGATGCAGGCAGACTGTTTTACCGTTCAAGGGAGGCCATAGGTGCCGCATATTCTAGGTAAAAACAATTGATTATATATATATATATATATATATATATATATATATATATATATATATATATATATATATATAGCGACCACGGAGATTTATCATGACAAGAGGTGGGTTGCACTAGTGCTACGCTAGTGGCATCATTAACTCGGCCACCACCAAAACCTCAAGAAAATTGAACGAAAAATACACAACATCGGATCCCGATACGGTCTGAGCCGATCCCAGTTGCCCTGATGGCCACGTCACTTTGCCCTTATGATGATTTGATAGCGCGTTCGTACACTACTACGATGATACGTCGATGAGAAGAGACTGCGTACTCTGTAGTCGAGTGCTGTACAGCATAGAGTTGCCGAGCGAGTGCATTTAGGTATTTGTGCTTCCTAATGGCTTACATTACGAGTTCGATCTATACTTACTAAATATAGCGTAAAAAAGAGTGGATTTTATATTAGCTTAGATTTGTCTGAATTAGAAAAATGGGCATAATATACACCAAACAAACACCGAACGCTGCGGAAACTCTGCTGGAGAACCATGTCGACTTCGCAGTATCGGCGGATTGGAGGGAGCAGCTTGCGGCCCGTACAGCGTTCGCCTATAGAGATGTAGACCTCTGTGCTTGTCAGCTCCATCAGGTCATCGATTCAGACAGGAATGTGGTCCGCCCACCGCTGTCCTTCCATGTTGGGCCATATGCATTAGGCGTAGCTCGGGCGGGACACTTGGCTGTCGGGTGTCCGGCTCAGTGCATTTAAGATGATGGTGCATCAAGAGAGCACATGTTTTAATTATAAAATGATAATGATTATAGATCTCATCGGAAATAGGCCGATATCGTATTATATTGAATTGAATACACACTCACTCTTACCGTGCTTTCAAAGGTATTGATATGAATTTTGCATGGTCAATATGCTCATAATGATTACCGCTAGATCATTAAGTGCTAAATCATGGAGAATCTCTGATAGTCAATGTAGCTCTCTAAATGTTGAAATTGTAACACAGTAATAAGGTTATCTAAAGTATAATTAACTGGTGCTCTGAACTCTCTGTGTCACCTATGTGTCTTCACATACATCCTATACGCGTGCATATATTTCTCGTCACTTATAATCTAAATGTGTGTATTAGGTATTATTATCTGCAGTATGTGGGCTAAATAGGACAAAATACAATAGACCATTACACGATCATTTTGTTTACTAAGAAACGAATACAAGTTTAGAAGTATAATACTTTAGTTTAGTTGAAGGTGACCAAACGTATTACATTTTAGACTCACTATATCTATAAATTAATATTAACTTATCTCCCACTTTTAGTAATAGCACGCGACAAATGTGATAGCCCGATTTATACTGATTAATCATTTTTACAATGCCGAAAAATATATCACCCCAAATAATCATAAAATTAGTTGTACAGCACATTGTATGCTCCTATGTCGGGCAAAGATACCAGTGTCACAAATTGTGGTAATTTAACTCTTATTCCAAAACAAGACCTCTTAGAGACCAAGTTTCATTGGAAACAAATATTTGCTTTAACAAGTCCTACAATTCCTATTATCAATTTTCAGAACTTTTCTTAACACTTTATCATAACAATATTACTACAACAAGCACCATCACTTTAGTACAAAAATGATAGGCAATAAATTTGTTGTTGCCCCGGGAATAGTCTTTTTGGCGTACATCTTTGGTCGTGATGGTAAAATTTGTAACGTAAAAGCAAAAAAATTACTGCACGTAAAAGCTTCAACGTAAGGCATAACAGCATATTGACCTTTTATGACTTCCCTTAATCTCGCTATTCGCTTTCGGCTACCTTAGATTAGAATGTCATTCAGATCAGATCAGGCAGCAGGATTTTTTGCCGAACACGTCGGTATTATCGGTTTCTTCGTGGTTGACTGGTTCTCCCACAAATGTAGAATTTGTACAACTATCTAGGGGAAAAAAGGCAGAAAAGCTACTTTTTTAAATTTTATCCTCACCCCTAAACAAGACGTTTTCCTCCTCCTATCATTGGGGAAATTTTTCGTTCCGCGATCTACTTACAATCCTTAAAATAAATACATATTGTTATGATAGACCCTAAATATATATATATATATATATATGTGTGTGTGTGATTTTTAACAGCGTACACCTAATCTCGCTGATAAAAGTAATGTAGCAGAGCTGTTGCACATATGTTCATAAACCAAATAATGGTTAATAAACACTACATTCATATATATATATATATATATATATATATATATATATATATATATATATATATATATATAGAAAACATTGTGATATTTTCTATATCACATTGTTTGATTAATAAATCACCACAAGATTTTCTATATATATATATATATATATATACATATATGTTTTTTGAATATATATCTGTGTTTTTAACCATTGCATTATAAAATCGCGCCTACGCGCACTGTCAATAGGAAGTGATGACGATCAATGAATACGTGGACACGTAATGAAGCTGTGTTGGAAGCGCTGATTAGGAAGCGCATCGATTTCGGTGTTATTTGGCTTTACGCCGGTCGCCGCTCACCCGACGACGGGCAGACGCTAGAGGACCCAGATAAATTCGTCTCAGGATTACGGCGTTAATTGTTTACAATGGAATGTTGACCTTTGTGTGCCGTAAGCGGTGTACACCACGTATATGTAGATGGAGGGGCACACTGAAGGCTCGAAATTCGAGACGATATAGGGCGGCTAAGAGTCGGCTTTATTCGTTGTAGTTGTTGTAGTAGTTGCTGTTGTTGTTGTTGCTGCTGCTACTTACTACCTTACAATTGTAGTTGTAATAGAAATTAATCAGAACAGAAGTACCTCCTCCAGCAACGTAATTAGTAGACCTCATTATGTCGATTTAGCATGGCTAGCCCGCGACACCACCAGAAGCCGCCCATCCAAGCCAATCGATACCGCGAACGGCGGCCGACAGAGCCACAGAGCGAACGCGCCACGCACGCCGCCTGCGTTAGCATGAGTGCCAATCATGTTATGACGAACAGCCGTATCTGATATGAAAATACGATTTGTTTATTAGGACTTTACATATATCAATCTCGTGATATATATATATATATATATATATATATATATATATTTATCCAGGCAACAAGAAGGATCGACAATTATTGCAGAATATTTTAAAGAAATTTGTTGCTAAAGTTGCAGTAGTATATATATATATATATATATATATATATATATCTAGGCAGCGAGAAGGATCAACAATTATTGCAGAATGTTTTAAATAATTTTGTTGATAAAGTTGCAGTTCGTTGCGGTGTGCCACGAAAGGACAAACACGTAGAGGACATAGTTGATGTTTTTAAAGAACTGGACCAAAAATGCTTACAAAAGGTCATACAAAATGAAGAATTATGTTGTCGAATGTTCAACTGTAGACATTCGCAGACGCGATCTAAGTTTCGCTACGAACCGAAATGCATGGCGAACGAGAAAATTGTAGTGTCCCTGTTTCCTTGGAGAGCAACCCGAACCTATGCATGAATGTTGTGATTCTCTTGTAATGTACATTTTCCCTTTATTGTAAATAAAACGCGTATTATGAATAAATTTATATATATATATATATATATATATATATATATCTATCGGTCAGCAGTTGGAGTGCCATACGATGTAGGAGTAGCAGAGGCGGTATGAGAGACCGAGTAGCGGCATAGTGGTGCTGCATGAAACATGGGACGTGTGCACTATTGTCGTCTGCCGTATGGATAACGTAGCGTCTTGCCTTACTCGTTGTATTGCGTTAGGCCGCATTAGATCAACCGACCGTTGCTCTATGGCTCGTGGCAAAGGCTGGTGGTAGTCTATTTGTACGTGATCACCCGTCTGCGTCCCGTACTATGAACAAGCCTGGGGCCAAGCGGAACGAAAGACGCGCTTCTGTTGAACGAATACGTCGACGAAGCCAAAGTCACTTTGGGACATTTGCAGCAGCCAATAAGACAATCGTCACTAATGTTAGGTGGCCTAGCATATGGAAGTGGTGCGCTTTCTATTATAGCTGCAAAGACAAAGCGAGAGATCATACGTAAAAGCGGGCCCGTAGCACCTAGAAGATATGCCTGTTTGTACGCTCGTACAATTATTCAAACACGTTTACATAAATGTCGCGTAACACAACATTCAATTGTTTTTTCACGTGACCGTACACATTTTTTTTAGAAGAACTTAATAAGCTCATGGAAGTCACCGGTGCGACATTGTATAAAAGAAGCATCTACTGGGAAAAAATCCTGGAACACTTTCGAGCATCTCTAAACGCAACTCTCTAACAAACAGCCGTTTATATGTCTCTTATAATTCGTTATTTCTTTAAAGTAGTTGTATTTTACCGGACTGCTTTGAAAGCCCCTTCTACATTCTATATACTTTATGATGAATAATATTTATACGTTACATTCGTCCGTTTGCTTCCCTTACGTGTCTTTTCGAACTACTCTAGTGCAAAGACAGCGCATGCTCTCAATTCTCTGCGATTTCGTGATCAGTCACAATTTTTTCGACCTTGCGACGACGACTTTGTTCTACAAAGGATTCAAGTTATGCAAGACGATCACCACTCAAAGTACCATAACCAACTCTTGCAGCTTGCAACACCCATAATTTGCTGTCACTCTAATTGTTTAGTGCTAATTTTGTTGTTGTTATCGTCGTCGTCTTTATTGTTGCACGTGCTAATGTTGTCGATGGCGCAATCGTGAGTTTCGTGGTTGCAGGTGTGCGCATTTTTCTGTCCTACTTGTTATTTCTAAGGTCGCGCATCGCCTTAGAAGTTTAACGCGGCAACGCGAGAGTGATTCTTGACACGCTCCCCACGGGAAGAGGCCTGGAGGAACTGATGTATTTAAAGGGAGTTTAATGTGTACATTTACGGGTTAGATTTGATAATAAAATAAATACCTCTTAAAGAGAAAAAGTATATTATTTTTAGTATTATTATTAACATACGGGCTGGGTTCAGATTGTTTAGGTTACACAAAAGTGTTTCGAGACAACCACCAATCTAGGTTTTGCTAGTTTCGCTATGGACCGAATCGTCGGACGTACCGCGGCGTGGTATCTATCATACTTACTACAGCACAGTCAGCATCGATATCCATCCCGTAGTTCATGAAAGCCCTCCTCGTTACACAGAACGTGATGAAATCTGTGGGTTGGAAAGATCGTAGTCAGATGTCTCTCACCCCGCTAGACTGCCATTCAGCACTAAAGCCTTATGTATATATATATATATATATATATATATATATATATATATATATATATATATTACTATTTATCATTATAAGTTGCAGACACGTTACTTTATTTTAAGCTCACTTCCATTCTAAGCTTACGAAAAACGACATTTGTTGCGCGCCATCAGCAATCCAGTGCATTATCTTTCGAGTATGCGTCTCGCTTTGGTTGACATTGCGAAAAGCGTGGATATGCACACCTGTCAAAAATGTCCTGAGAATAAATGCCTGCTTGTCGTTTAGATGGATGCTACGCTGCATATTAAACAACCAAAAGCTCCAACGATGAGGCTTGGTTGTAATGGATAAACAGTGAGGTGCATGTGGGTAAGAAATCAATATATTAACGTAAGTGAATGTGTAAGAGGCAAATTTTTAATTCGTAAGATGGAGCTTTTGAGATTGTCGAATGCTCGGTGATCGATTACGATGATCCTCGAAAGATTGGGTGAATTTCTGGTACCGATTCGGTGCGCTCAGCTGCAAGATCGGCTATTTGTCAGCTGTATCGGGCGGAAAGCGTTTTTTTGCTGCGCCGAAATATCTCCAAGGCTTTAGCCATCATACAAGATACAATTTCCACTATAATAACGTTTGATAATTTTGAGCCACTCTGTTAGGTCACAGACTTATTTTTCGGCAATACTTTGATAATCTTCAGTAGCAACCTGAAGTAAAAGCAACAACTTAAACAATAAACTTAATGATTTCACTAGTTATTCTTTAGTTTCTTCGTACGATAACTTGGGATACTAAAACTAAGACCAGCAGATAACTCAACGCAAACTACTGAAATGACAATTTGCTTTTCGATTGCTTCTTTTGCCAATATTCCCGCTTGATATAGATAATGTTATTTTCAATCTGTCGATTACTACTAACTAAGAGACACGCCTCTCTGTTGGCTCGGACCGTCAGAGTCACACTCGATTAGGCATTTTAATGGGAACCCTAATTCGGCAAACAAATATTAGCTGATTATAGTCTGCATCATCTGCTGCGGGGTGAGTCGACCGAATCGCGCTTGGGATGGTTGGCTTTTACATCGTGCAGCCATCATTATGGCATTAAGGAGACATAGGCATCGATCTAGTTAAGCACCGCTTACCGCCGCCTGGCTGAAGTGTCTCTCTTTTTACTCGATCTCTATCATGTCAAATTTATGACAACGACGATGATGGGGATAATAATAATGATGATGTTCGTGTTGCTGCAGCTGCTGGTAGTATCGCGGCGGTTGCTGTTGTTACGTTGTTACAAGCTAATTATGAGCGCAAGCGTTTGCTTTCGTCGACGACGACGATGAAGATGACAGCGAGAGTAAGCAGACAGAGAAGGAGGCTACGGAAAAACAGGGCCACCGCCTGGCACGACATAGGTACGATGAGTGCTGTTCGGGCGTCGTATCTATCTATCTATCTCTCTCTCTCTCTGTCTATCTATGCATCAGTGAGCTGGAAACAGCAGAGTATGGATGTATCATCACCATCATCATCGCACGTCGGCATCGTGCGATATCGTGTGCGGTCGGTCACGCGCTAGATCTGCGTCGTATGATTGAGCTCGCTGAGTACGCCGGTCGGGCCGCGTCACGCCCGCGTCTGAGGACAGCTGAAGTCTTCTCATCGAGTGTTACTCATATATATATATATATATATATATATATATATATATATATATATATATGACAGTCCAACGATATACAAATGAGAGAGAGAAAAAAAGAATGGGGAAAGAGAGAAATGGCGAGATAAAGTGTGTGTGAAAGAGAGAGAGAGAGCGAGAGAAAGAGATAGATGGCCACTAGATAGGACAGACAGGCAGGCAGACAGGATGGATGGATGCATGCATGCATCCAAGCCAGCATAGATAGATGCGCGGTGAAGACGAATGTTTCCTCTGATGAGGGTGATGTTGTCCTGAGGGCGGGGAATGTTGGCGGCCGTCACCTCTCACAACCTCTCTCTGCAGCAAGTATTGCTACTCGTAGTACCCCATTGTTATCGTGATCATCATCATCAATATCCTCATCTGCTGCTGCTGCTGTTGTTGGTAAAACACGAGCCATCGCTTGCCGTCGACAGCTGCTATACTGTGCGAACACGGGAAGATTCTCGGGGCGCGAGTTCCTTTTTGTCATCAGCGGTGGCGGCGATGGCTAGCGGCCATCACCGAACTCCTCGAAGCGCTGAAGCCAATTCTAAAGAGAGCGCACGCATGGAACGTATGGCTGAGCAGCAAGCGAAACAAAGAGGGAGAAGCCAAGAGAGGGAAAAACGTATGGAAAGAACACAAAAAGAGAGTGAACGAACAGAAAGGAAATATAGTAGGGAGAGGGAGAAAGAGCGAGAGGAAAATGGGAAATGCAAAGGAGAGAAAGGTGATGGACGTTTATTGGTGGCCACGAAGAAGATTGCAGCAGCAGCAGCCGCCGCTTCGGAGCGAGGACAATACAGGCACTAACGTCAGTGGAAAATAGCTTGGACAGCGTCACTTCTAATAAATAGCTTGTCCCGCAAATGCTTTGTGTATGCTTGCTTGGCTGGGGTCTCGCTTTCTTGTGTTCGTGCGTATGCGTGTATATATGTATGGGGTTATATATGTATGGGCTGATATATGTATGGGTGTATGTATATATGCATGGGTGTATGTGTATATATGTCAGTGTATGTTGGTGAGTTTACGCTGGGGCGCGCGGAACAGGTGGAGCGATGAAGCACCCCACTGGCTGTGGTCGGTATCGTGCCCGCATCCAACCGCCGTCGCCGCCGCATCCCCCCTCCCCGCCCTGAAACCCAAACTCGAGCCGAAAGAACTCACAAAAGAAGCACTCGCGTTCCCCTAAACAGAGCTAGAAGAGTGCAAACGGGGGCCGTTCTACGGAGGGCGGCGTGGAACCGCCACCATCACCATCGTCAAGCGTCACCCCAGTACAGTTGCGTAATTCCAAAACCTTTGGAAAAATGAGAAATGCTGACGCTAAATGACTATTAGGTCTCAACCACACGAGACGCAGGGATGACAAAGAGAAAAAATGATGACGATAGTTCATTATTAAATATGACACATGTATCAACAGAAGAACTAGGGGTAGAGGCCAGATACAGCGCAAAGCAGTGGTAAAACAGCAATGATGACGATAGTCATAAAACCATACCTGCTTGGACGACGACGGTGACAACAGCATTAATGGCTGATATGAGTGATAGAGCGCGTATGCATTTTATTGACTGAATTGACTGAGACGACCAATTTGGCCGAACTACATAATACTCTAACTGAGCGCACCCACGTATTAAGTTAGTCGTATCGGGTGGTCGATCACTAGCTGACAGACTGTTGCGCCTTGTGGGCTGGGATAGAAGGCTGTACACACAGTGATGACAAGGTATTGTTGTGGCCTTGTTTAACCATACTGCGTTGCTACGATGTTGCTCTCAAAGAAGCCACATCATAGCTATAACACCTTTATAAACGCCTTAAAAGCGACAGCTGCGAAGCAATATGGCTCGCACTGCATATGCGGTGGTATTTTATAGGTTATAAAATATGCTTTTTACAATATGTTAACCAAAATCTCAATTCGCTGTCGGTAAAACCTACCAAGGTCAGCGGAATGTACCGCAAAACAAATATATCGGAAAGCATCGGCAACGTTATTTGTAATGCAAGAAAATGTCAAACTACTACTAATATATTTGAAAAATGGCAGGGAAAGATATCTTTTCAGGATCGCTGCATTTAGTAACGGAATCTGAGCAATGATGTGGGTTAAAGGTACAGAAACTAATGGAGCCATATTGGCGATACTGGCCAGTCTTTACAGCCTCCAAAAAGCCGCTTCTTCGATCCGGCTGGTCATCCGGCGAGAGCCATAATTCGCCCCAGAGTAGCTCACTATAAGTTTCTCGCAGAAGAGTCTCGTAAGATCTCCAGCAAGTTTCAGCGATGATACAGATGCCACAGCAGGGCGACGGGTTCATGTCAGCTATCCAACATTTCCATTTATTTATATAGCCCTTAGTGGCAAGCAAGAAAAGTTCACAGGGAAAGCGAGATAGCTTAGAAAAGATGCTTGCACACATACAATCTCTCACTCTTGCTCTCTCCATATATATATTTTTGTTTTCAGTCATTTTAAGGGAGAAGCATTGCTCACCACTTTTGTCCGCATAACTTTCTTCACACGATTGGCCCCTGAATTGATATTAATAATATTGTTACAGCATGATAAATTCACTTATCAGAGCCTCTTTTTTCAGCTCTAAAAAGTACTTGCCACGCTTGCCTTTTGAGCTTTACTGTTGGCTAGTACCTGAACAATACTAACCATATCTTCAATGGTCCGAGCCGGTTTCAAACAGTTATATATATATATATATATATATATATATATATATATATATATATATATAGGCCTGTTTATAAGCTGTGTTCCGTATTGGCTAAACCCCTGGCGGGTGATCCTATAAAATATTGAACCAGCATGAATATCAACAACAGCAGCAACAGCTGCAGTAGCAAGGGTAACGTTTGTATTAGCCATACACAATAGTGTGCGCAAGAAAATTTGGATGTCAGTACAACAACACAGCAACACGTGACGCAGTGCCACCGAGTTTGCACCTCCTTCCGCCGATAGATGTCAAAAGCAATTCTCTGTCCGTTCACACGTGATAGAACCTAGCGGAATCAGGAAGGACAACGCTGCGTAGGCCACAGGTCCTACGGTGGTGACCAGGCTCATTTCGGAAAACTGCAGCTGTAAAAATGATAGAGCTAGCCGTAGAAGCTGAATATCTGACAGCAACAGCACCTGTAAAAGTATCGGCAACCGTAGCAACCACCACGTTTGGTGCAACAAGATCCCGGTGAACGGCGAGCAGAAATGTCGTGCTGTAATAAAATTAGTTATTAAGTTCTCCTATTCTAATCGAGCCTGCAGAGTCGAGCCCGGTGGCGTGGTGGCATGCGTCTGCGCCTCGCAACCGGAGGAAACACATAGGTGCGCGGGTTCGAGCCCCACCGTTGCACATTTGTATTTATGGGGGTCCGTCTATGAAGCAATGCGAAAAGCAGCCCCATGTACGTTAAATCTTGGCTGAGAGTCAGCCTCGAAAAGATTTCTTTTGATCGAGCCTCCAGAGTTTGTCGGGCTAATTTACTCCCGGAAATATAAGCAAGCGCAGGAGTGCTAGCCATCATTCGGATGGGTCGTTTATGAAACATATCCGCAAGTCGTGATAATATCCGCAATGTGAACAACACTTAAAGGGGACAACGTCTGCCGTGAGCGATTGAATGTCCTCAACTGCACAGAGCTCACCAATCGGGGCGTGCTGAATATCCAAAAATTAAAATCGTCTAAGTGCAGTTATTGTCTAATTAGGTTCAAGATAGGCCGTCTACTGACGCCGCTGAAAACACAAAGTCGTATGTAAACTCAACACGTCACTGCACGAATATCGGTTTAAGAACATCAAACTGCGCGTAAGACTAACGACTGGGCAGTCGTTTAGAAGGATTCACAGAATGATAGCTCTTTTTTAATTTGGTAGATGGTGACGCCTGGCCATTCTTAGCTGGTGGAGTAAATTGTCTGGTTAATTTCGATAACGAAGGAGACTTTAGCCTATTAAATAACCCACAGAATCTCGTCTTCTGTGGCGTTCCTCAATGGGATAAAGTGTGTTTAACACTTTGAAAGAGAAACAATAACAGGTCTGTGATGCCCTTAGATGTTTGATTGGGGCCCTCGAACGAGAAATTCCCAGTTAGTGCTAGTCATTAGCCAGTACTGATTACGTCCCGGCCTTTTTTACAGACCGCTACTATCGATGTTCCGCATTTAAGCAGAAATCCGACCAAATTCAACAAGTCGAGGCCGGTGATAGTATTTCTGCTTCTGCTGATGTGCCAAATGTCACAATGCCAAAGATACGCATGCACAAAGTATTCGTAGAGACGCAAAGAGTGACTTCGGTATGCAAACAGAAGTCGAGATGCTCTGCGGTAAGGTACCGATACGGGCGGCCTGCCGTATACGGATTTAGATCTACTCTCAAGGATCTACTCTTACTTCGCCGGCTTGCTAAAAGCCACCGACATTATTCCGCGAGCTCTCTCCTCTTTTTCCACGATGTGGTCAAAAAGGGACGCCAGAAAGAGAGTCTTAGAAAGGACATAATAATTGGGAAGGTCCTGGAACTAATAGCTCGACTTCAAGTTAAACGACGAACTTGGCGCAGATCGTGCCACAATAGTTACACACAGTTTTTGGCGGAGCTGGGATCTAGAGTTGCTGCATCAACCGGTGATAGAAGGTCATGGCAGTTTTTGCTAGAAAGAATATCAGTCGAAATTCAACGCGGAAACGCCGCGTCCATAATCGGTTCATTGCCCACGGGCAAGGGACTCCCTTTTCTGCCGTAGCCGAACCAAGAATTGTATGTGCATCTAAAGAAATTTATCTAAATAAATTTATCTGGGTTACACACATGACAGTTTTAGGTATTGAGCCGCGAATTCGTCGTTGGTGCAAATATGAACCTGCTGAAGTCCCTTAGGGCTCGTGGGCGCGTTGCTTTACATAATATTGTGTCAGGATGTTAAAAAACTCTTGCAAAGCCTAAGATTAAAAAAAATATATTTTTTTTAGAATAGAAAACTCCTTTATTCATGTCGTAAAGGGTGATGAAAAAAAAAACTTGTCGCAGAAGGGATGTGCTCAGTCCTGTTGTGAATATCTCTGGCAAACGCGCCAGGCGTACATATTGTTTATGTGCTCCGTTCTTGCAACGCATCTGGGCACATACATTATTTGGCTTCGGCGATTGTTTGGCCGCACTTCAAAAAAGTGATCGATAAGGCTCGCACCTATAAGTTGAGCTAGAACACGTTTGTCATATATATATGCCGACGATTTAAAAATTTGCATGAAGGTTAATACTGCAAATGCCGTTTAAGTGCATTTTAATTGAGGAGGTTTAAAGTATTATTACAATAAAAATCACAAAAGTCAACTGTGAGTCCGTAAGCGTCGGATAAATTTGCCATGCATTTTAAGAGCAGATTTCAATGTTGGATTAGTCCAGTATCTCCATGCCGAAAATACGTACCGACTTATCGGAATCACATGTTATTTAAAATAATACGTTAGTTATCGCAAAACTTTTCATAAACCAGTTTGCAATTTTTGATCCTCTAGACATAGCATTTACAATTTATGTGCTGTATACCAATGACGTGGATGCCAACACACCAAGATATCAATTAGGTGAGACTGTCGGAAGCTTCTCGTCACATATAGTGTAATTGTAATAACTGTTGTCTCTTTCAAAGTGAAGCACGGCATAGATTCTTCGTAAAAGTTTTAAGTCAAGGCTGTCAGACCAACCAACAAAACTAACCAGAGCTTCTGGAAACTACTACCTTAAATATATCATCAATTATACAGTGCACAGTTGCATCGTCTGATACTTTCGTGCTCATGTCAGATGACAGTGCAGCCTTGTGCTCAAAATATACGTGAAAGGTACCAGGATGGTTTCTTGAGAATAATCAGAAGTCATGCTTGCCGGCGAGGACAGGCTGTCATTTAACGCGCGCATGATACAAACGGTCGTCCCATAAGCTGGCGATCGACAAAGTTGTACTGATAGGTTTGCAAGAGTTGCTGTACAGTCAAGTGTCACGGCCAATAGGCAAATTGTGCTTTGTTAATACGGCCCTGCCGGTTGGAGTTCCCGTAAAGGGCTTCCTTAATGATGCTTATATTAAGCTTGCAGAATACGGACGTCAACGACATGGCTTCTTGTTGTTTGGGTCCGATTTGCTTTGGTTCTTTTATACGGGGCAGACAAGGATTTACCTCTTAAGAGATAAGAGACAACGCCCTTATTAAGTGATCGACGGAAGATGATGGGCAGAAGTACACAAACAGAGCGACCGGACTGTTTGAAGACGTAGCCGGGAACGCCATTACTTCGCGTCTTATCAAGCAGTTGCTGCTATCGGCTGTACTAGGTTCTCGGCCAAGACATTAATGTCATCCACTACCTTCAAGTCTCCACTAGCAAGTTTGTCTGGTGGAGCCCTTATGTCTCTTAGCGCCAACTCAACGAAACGCGGGTGGATCTGTTAACTGCGGTCATGGATCTTTTACCCTTAACTAACGCTGGAGGTACCTGTTAATCAAGGAAAATATTTTTTTTTAATTCTAGCGATATCGCTTTCTTTAATGACTGTCTTCCTCCGAAGCACTTCTCGAAGTGACCTTTATCAGACTCACCGAAAAGTGTATCTACGCCAATAACCGGCACTTCCTCATAAACAGAGCTATAGTGGGAGCACCGTGTCGTTAGTTTATTCACCGTCAAGAAATAGATATCACTGGCTGAAAGGTTTTACTGCAGTTTAACCATCGTTTAGTAACGGATCATGACCAGACACTTTTTCAGTACATAAACAAAATGCAGACCTTTGGAAAGGTGTCGCAGGTCCCTGTTCACTCTGGTATCAAAAATAGCTAGGGCTTTTCGGAGTGGTCTCAGATAGAGGATGTCTACTGAAATGTGTTTTTACTTTTCCATTCCCACTCCGGTTCAAACGCTGGTCGTCTCGAGTTAAAGGTAATCCGAGCATTGAGGGATCATGGGGTGGTTTTCTATTAGTCACAAGAACGGACGCACTTTTACCGGGCAGTTCCGATGGCTTTCACTGAGGTGCGGCATCTAGAAACCGAAAAATATAGTTTTTTATTTGAGTTTTTAGTATTTCGCTCTTTTACACACTAATATGAACTGTGGTTTGAAGAAAACTTGTCAACTTCTCCGTCAGTTCTAAAGTAAGTTCTGCACCTCTGTTCCGGTCGGTCTTCATTGCACGAGCGTCATCCGGCAATGGTTTGAAGCATTTGTTTTCCTTGCAACGTTTTTCACATCATCTTTTTCCCGTAGACATACGTAAATTTCGTACACGGTACAGCCAGGGGAGCCCAGATAGAACAATCAATACAATAACCTAGTAGATAGTTTGGACCCCAAGCGACACTGCAATCTCTATCTGTGTATTTCCTCTAAATGAGATATCTATACCAAAAATAATTTATTACAAGTACCTGAGCATCATATTTGACACAGAATTTAAATTTAGACGACATATTTTGAATAAAGCTGAATCAGCGTTTCGAATTATAAGCTTATTATCGCGCAAAACGCGCATTATATGCTTTTACATGCGCGATAAGGCGTTCTATGCGTGATAACTGCGTTTTGTATGCGAACCTACAATATCGTTGTGCTCCTAAAATTTAGTTACAATCCGGAGATGTGGTTGTCTCTTCTTTTGAGTAAGATGTGCAGCTATTGGGATCTGTGCGGAGACGCTTCGTAAGGCTCTTTGCGAGAAAAAGCAATATTATGCGGATGATAAGTATTACCTTGAGTCGCTGCTCTCTGCAGAAACAGCAACCTGAGGGCTTCAAGAGACTCACCAGTGACTATTCCTTCAGAAAGTCTTCAGAATACAACCCGCGCGAAATCACCGACTCTGCAGCCTTATAGTACACCTTTTTGCAAACAAATTACTAATGACGTATTTTCACACTAGATTGGGTAAAATGTACAATATTAAGATTAGTATCACTACAGCCTTATAATTAAATTAAAAATCGTTCAGTGCCAATCTTGTTAGTTTTGCCAGCCTTGTTAACTTCCTCCATCAGATACATTACCCTAGATAATTTATACATTCATCATATTTATTCACTGATGTTGAGTAGCATATCAACGACATATAACAGATAAATGGTTAAATGAATAGCAGTAATATAACAACAACATAACAACTCTCGAAGTTGTACGAGTATATGTTAGGATAAAAAGCTCTCATAAGCAGGCTAATTCATTCAATGATTGCACAAAGGGGCATCCTGCACAATGATATCTAGTGCAGACTTCCCAGCAGCGGTTAAAACACAGTTTGCATACTCGTCATGATACTCAGACCGCCTACATAGGGAGTGGTGGAAACCAAGCACAGCGTATAGTGTTATCACATGTCTGTTAGTACGGCCCGGTCCCTTCCACTCTGCGTTTATCATTGCGCCGGTGTTAAACAATTCCGGCTCGAGTTCGGCCATCTTTACTTCTCATCTTCCAATGCATTTGTCAAAGAAGGCGGTGCAGGGGAGGTTAAAACGACGCCTCAAATCCTCCGTGAGGACCGGACAATCCGCGAGCAAGTATACGAGTCGGCTGCGCCTTTGCGGGTCTGTTTAAGAAAGACCGCTTTTACTTGGTTTAGTTGATCCAGATTTCTCACGGTCAGATGCTTCCATATTAAGTCAACTCCATAAGTGGCGACAGGAGCAACTTTCAGGTCGAAGTGGCGGATGGCCGTGGCGAGAGATAGACGCTGTGGGCTTTTGATAGACGTTGCCACTATCAGGGCCTTCCTGCATCTTTCCATAACGTGCCTTGAGAACCCTGCCCCGTTGTACGGCAGTGTTAGTCCCAAATAAGAAAAGTTGTTCACATAGCCAAGAGCGTAGCTTCCAATGTGAAGAGTATCGTCCTGTGCGATTCTGCCCCCTCTTCGGAACTTAAGTGCTTCCGTTTTAGCAAGGTTTATTGTTAGCCCGAGCCCCATTGACGGCTGTGTTCGGCCTTGCTAGCGCCTGTTGAACTTGGAAACGACTTTTCCTAAATGCCTAAATCGTCTGTGTACAGTAGCATCTTGACAAATATCTTGATCCTCGTATTTGTTTCAGAAGATCTTTCAGGAATATAGAGAAGAGGAGCGGGCTTAGATTATATCCTTTGAGATGTTTGTTCTGAATACCGTTCGGCTCGGAGGCCTTGTTAGAGCAGAGCCTCTTTAGAGTTTGCAGGATTTCTCTTATGGAGAAATCCTTGACGAGCTTGTTACGTTGCTCTGTAGTCTCTTCGTCTCAGACAGCAGCGAATAACGGTACTATGCGTGGGGTTGTGTCACTTGAAGCAAACATTTTAGTGAAGTGCCCCACGAGTGCGACGGAGCCAATAGGGCATGATGTATGTCCACCGCGAGTGAGCCATTTGTATGGCGCTCCCTCTGCGTCTAATTAGAGTTCGGCCTCTAGTTGCTCAAGGTACTTCTTCTGCTGGGTGTATGTCTTCCGGCAGACTGTTCGGAAGACGGCAGCTAAAGGTCTGGCCGCAGGATGCAGTTCCGCCAAGAGACGGAGGGCATCATGGATCGCACGGGCAGTATGACAATTGAGATTGAACCACGGGCGGTGTTTCCTTGTGCTGGGCCGCCGAACCAAGGACTGGAGAATCTCTACAAGGAGACCAGCGTACTGCTCTATGTCCAGGGCCTCGGTAAACAGAAGAACCTCATAGGAACGCTCCAGCAGAGCTTGAATGTACAGTTCTCTCGGCAGTGGTAGTTTTCGGGGGGCTCGTGTTGGGCCGTTTGGTAGATTGATTTATAACGCAATGGGGATGTGCGCTCGCAGGAGACCGCCTTCCTTCAAGGAATTTCTCTCTCCCATGTAGCTTACTCTGTCTCTGCTTATACTAACTGCAAACACATCGATAACCGAGCTGTGGCTATGAAATGTCGGGACTAATGTTGGCGTAACTATCCAGCATCCGTAGTCTAGATAATTTATGCATGTACTAAATCTTGACATGATTGCCAGAATCTTAATTACTTTGCAATCACTGATCGGATCGCCGTAAATGTGGTATCGAAATGATTGTCTTAAATGCGCATTTGCCTGAACGATTTCGTTTTTAGTTTTATTATTATGGTTTTGAGGTATTATTATTCGTTGAAACTAGTACAATGTCTCATCGCTTGGCCAGCGTTATATGTTTCTCAAGGGAAGCAGCACATTCTCACGAACAAAACGATGTCAGTTTCTGTACAGGAGGACTGGTTGTCTTGCAATTGCACATTTTATACTCCTTTGGAAGACAATTGCAGAGTTTAAAATTAATATCAAGTTCTTGACGATCTTCTTCTAAAATTGATCTGATTAGCTTACTTCAAAATTAGTTTAATGTCATGTTGCTGAGCTCAATGAAGCCTTTTAGGTTTTAGTTTATTGTCCAAGTCCAAATTACTATTTCAAAAACTTTACAACCATCACTGACATGCTCTTAGGCTTATAGAGTTTTGTATATATATATATATATATATATATATATATATATAAATGGATACGTTTTTATCCCGTCTATATCGAATGATGCATGCACTTTCGCATGATGTGACAGCTTATGTGCTTTTAAAATAAATTCCGCTTAGTTAACCAACAATACCTAATACGCTTTGTGCGGGTTTTAAAAGTGGGCTCAAGATCCTAAATAATTACACTAAAGCTAGTCCTAATCGTATCTTAACAACAAATGTTTTCGAGAGAATTATTGGTGTCTACTGAATCACCAAAAATATAATAGATTGATCGAGGTAGTAAGCTTTTGTACATCTCGAATGTGTGGACAATACAAATGCACATTTTGCTACACACGCGTAAATAATGTTTCTACAAGAATTATTATAGAATACACATGACATAAATACAAATATTTTGCATAAATTAGTAAACATTGAACGACTTGATTATTTATTGAATTAATATTTTGAAGATCGAATATATATAAATACACTGCTAGGTGAAACACTTTAAATCCGTCCTGCATGATTCTAGAGACTTTCGGAAAGAGCTAAGCAAGGCAGCTTAAAGGTTTTCGTTTATCCCTTCAACTTCCGAAGCTCAGCAACACCCTTGGAGATAAGCATTGGGGATTAGTGGGACCAATATATATATATATATATATATATATATATATACATATATATGCATATACAAATATACATGCAGTGCATATACCACTGGCTTTTAGGGCGCGCAATGCGGTTACGACTTTGACGGCCAGCAGTCGCACAGGCTAGTCAGTGAGAAAGAAGGAAAGATACATAACGATGCCTTGTCTGTCATGCATGGACCCTAAATGGAGGGCGGCATCGTATTGGCGGCAGATCGCCTGCATGACACCGGATCAAATTGGCTACCCTAATGGTCGGCCGGAGACACCGCAAGATAATTATAATAATGATCATTATAGTAATAATATTAGAGATTACGACAAGAAAAGCTTGCTGTTCTCCCTGTTTGCTAGAAGCTATTCATTGCCGAGTAATGCACCCCCCCCCCCGGGCATGCCGGGGTGTCGCCACAACACCGCCGTAAATGATCGTTGCGTAGCGCTTGTCGCCTCGGTTGGGGTAGTCAGCAACTTCTGCTCTTATTATCGGCAAACAACAACCATACAACGAGGCATCCTGTATCATACGGTTCTCCTCTTCTCTGGGCTCGTGCTTCACCTGCTTATGCTCTCCTCTGGGTTCGTGCTTCACGTGATGGCCCGAATAGGTCACATCCAGCCGGACCCCGCCCCATTCAGAAAACAAATTGGCGAAAACCGGATTAAAGGATTAATCTGCTGAGCGATTCGTCGGCTAATTACTGATTGGGCGTTACTGCAAGCATGTTGCAACATAAGCGAATGCTGATAAACAGAAACATAAACCTACTTCTGAAGGCATTAACAACGTGTACTAAACGGTACATGCGATTCAGGGTATACTACGGACTGCCTTATGCACATGCGATCTGTGCAGGTAGAGATGGAGGCAAAAGTCTAAAGGGTGTGTTAAATCTCACGAACCTTTTCTGTAAGTCCATAAATGCTGTAGTGTAACATGCCTTTATTAGTATAAGGAGCAATTAGTTAGTTTTGGTATTCGTAAAATATAAATCAGCCCGCCAGCGTCCCAGTCCGTTTTTATAATCCTGCCGTAGAAGTTTAAAACCTTCGTTTTCGGTGAAGGTTTAAATGCTGTAGTATAGAAGGCGCCTAGCTCAGTGTTGGGCCGACCTCTCAAGAGCGGCACCTTCTGCCTGGGCCCATGCTATGCTCTTTATCTAATTGTCGCAGGTGCCAAAGAAGCTGGTGAAATTACGCTTTGTAAAAAGAATCCTCGTCATCGGGTACGTAAAACTACCTCAAAAATGCTTCCGTTTTATGTGGTGCGAGCTGCTGGTGATTTCCCTTTATCTAAGTGTTAGTTATCTTAAAGGCAATGTTAACCTTTACCCCTAGGGTCGCCTCCGTATGGGCCACTACCTGCAACTCCGTCGCAGGCCAAGTTCCCGAGGAATGGCCTGAGTATGGAGCTCTGCGAAGCTCCCGCCGCGATGGGTAGAAACATTCCCTGGTGAAGAGAGTGCTGTGTTCTAAGATTATATAATGCGGCGGGGGTAAGAGATCATGCACGCATGAAAATTCAATTGACCTTAATGCAATCATGTCAAGCCTGCTCCAGTGTCGAGGACTACCACTACTTTAAAATGCGTGATAAACGCCCACCTGCGCGCGTAGGCTCCCTATCCGCTCGGCAGGCAGTAATAAATATATTTGCAAGGTCGTGCTCTACAACCTGCGTGTCCCCGAGCCACGCAGGACAATACCAGCAGAGCAATACTCAGCCTGTCGCCGGTAGCACCAGGACATTATTAATTAGAGTCTGATTCAACAGACAAAACATTTAGAACGAATTCAAGCATAGCTAAACCAAACGAACATAGGTGAATTTATTGTTTGCAGTTACCATACTAACGCGTCGTAGAATATGGTCAATTTCCCGTCTAAGCCACTGGTTCTCTGTGTGTTACGTCGACAGATTATGAGCCACAACCATACAGATAACACACTTATCTTTTAACGACGGACAAGATCTGGAGATTTTGGCTTAGAGTCTAAAATTGCTGCAAAGCACGGACGACAAAACGGAACTTCTAGATATCTTACTCTGCTGGACTTGGTCGTGAACCTCTTAAAACAACGGTGTCACGAAGGGACCTCTTATAATGGCAGATCGTAACCAAGGCTGCACGGTAGTAGTTTGAACCATTCATTAGTCGGTTTCATTGGCGGCGGCAGAAGCAACGAAGTAGACGAGGGCTATCTATCGAAGCGCTCAAAGCGTTAGGCTGAATCGCCCTGAAATGGGGGCACGGACGCGTCCATCGGGCCACCGATGGCTTCGGAGACCATAACGGCCCGAAGCGTCACGAACGTCCTACGTGCCACATGCAGTAGAACGGGCAGCAGCACCTTACCGAGCAAATAGTGAACGACAAAATTTGACCAGGTTTTCGGAGCCTCGTCTGTTGTATCTAAAACACTCCTGAGGGAGCACGGCATCCACACAAACAGTGAAACAGTTCCGGAATCGCGCTGACAAGTGTCTGCTCAAGGTGGCCCCATTGACACCACCTAAAAGGATTTTCTTTTCATTGGGATAGGGCAAAGCGTGAAGCACAAAATCATTGTCATAAAAAGGGGGCTTGCAATATCAGCCATTCGTTTTCATAATCGTCATTGTTATTTTTATATTGTATGGAAAACTGCTATTATAGTGAAATGCAATACAACGAAATAAAGTCAATAAGAGTAAGCTTTCGCCTATGTCTTGCAAAGCGCTCAAAAGACTGGAACACATAAAAACGATAGCGCACACTGCTCGAAGTCTGTATTCACGGCAAAAAAAGTATACGGCATGGTAAGATCGATATTTAAATCAAGTATGTCGCGAAAACTTGATTTTCGATCAATCAATTTTCCAACGCTCGATACTGGTCGTCGTCTGTTGACTATACAGAGCGCAAACGCGCAGTTTTACGTAATAATAAAAATAATAATAATAATAATAATAATAATAATAATAATAATAATACTATTTTAACTATGTAGTAGGCGAGTGCCTATTCACCATATATCAGCTTTCCAAAATAGTATCAACAAGTATATATATATATATATCAAAGGCCAAATGCGATGAGACAGGTGGGCAATATTTAATTGTCGGCCTGATCGGCCAGCATAGCTTGATCGAGTGCTTCGAGGCTGCGGAGCTGAGGGTTCACCCCAACACCCAAGTAATCATGTTGGGCACAATAATGATAATTATACGCGCACTCTACTACAACAACTACTACTACTGCTACCACATAGCTGGCTGGATGGGTGCGAAGGGCGACGATCATCAAACGACGCGTTGCCAGGATTCAACGGCATGAGTTTGAACTTTAACATCGGAGTTCAGAGACGCCATCGAAGTGATACTTGGTTCGTCCAGCTACTGGATGGTATAAGTGCCGGACAACGACGACGACGAATATACTAACAACAGCAGCAACAGCAACAATAACAACGACAACAACAACAAAAGCAACAACAAAAGCAACAACAACAACAGCAGCAACAACAACATTTTGTTGGTGTTTAGGGCGGCTGCTTACACGTACGCCCATAATTATGATAATCAGAAACATATCAGCTGAATGTTTCGCTTTTGCGCAGACAACCTAAACGCATACGGTTAGAAGAAGCCGGCGTGATCACGACAAAGTACATGAGATAGTTAATTTTATACAGGGTCATTCATATTGTTATGTACTTATTTCGAGGTTTGGTTGAACTCGGCAAGAAAATAATTTTTCCCTATGGAAGGAGGACGCGGAAACGTTTTGTTTAGGAGTGAGGATGAAATTTATAAAAGTCGTTATTCTGCCTTTTTTCTCCTACATAGTTGTGCGAGAACCAGTTAACGCATGAAGGAACCGATTACACCGGCGTGTTCGGAGAGAAAATTCAGCACAACGGAAGACACTTTACTAGCTTGCGTAACGAAAAGCGAATACCCAGGTTGAGGAAAGTCATAAAAAGTCGACATGTTGTTATGTCTTACGTTAACGCTTTTTCGTGAAAAATCGTAAAATTTTTCTATTACGACCAAAAATGTATGTCCAAAAGACCACTCTCACGCAATAGCAAATTTAATGCCCATCATTTTCGTACCAAAGTGATGATGCTGCGTTACGCAGTTGTCAAGTCACTAAGCTTTTTCGATAGCCATATCAAAAGCGAAGGCATGCATATTTGCATGGGGCGTATGAGAAAGTTAGGTACATATTTTGAGGTCTGGTAGAACTCAGCAAGAGAACAATTTTTCATAGTGGAAGGAGGGAGCGGAAACGTCTTGACAAATTTGTACGGTTCTGAACGTGAAAACTTGCACGTAAAACATAACAACTATGACTATCGAAAACGCTTAGTTACTTGACAACTACGTAACGCAGCACCATCACCTTGGTACGAAAATTATAGGCATAAAATTTGCTATTGCGTGAGAGTGGTCTTTTTTGGACGCACATTTGGTCGCAATGGAAAAATTTTACGCTTTTTCATGAAAAAGCGTTACCGTAAAATATCGACTTTTCATGACTTTCCTTAATCTGGGTATTCGCTTTTTGCTGCGTAAGCTAGTGAAGTGTCTTCCGTTGTGCGGAATTGTCCGAACACGCCGGTGTAATCGGTTCCTTCATGCGTTGACTGGTTCTCCCGCAAACGTAGGTTTCGCACAACTATGTAGGAGAAAAAAAGCTGAATAACTACTCTTATAAACTTCACTCTCTCTCCTAAACAAGACGTTTCCGCGTCCTCCCTCCAGAGGGAAAGATTATTTTCTTGCCGAGTTCAACCAAACCTCGAAATAAGTACATAGCTGTAACAATATGCATGACCCTGTATAATAGCGAAATGATAACGATCGTTACTAGTCGACTGGCTTAGGTCAGTGAGTGCAAAAGCCGATCGAAACACGTAAGGAGGAAAATGCTTGAAAATTAGCTGACATTTTCGTTTAAGATTATTGCCTGTAGTGTGACAACAAGCATTGCCCAATGTGAACCGCTAGTCTCAAAGAGACAGCTTAGGGCCTTCTTAATGATTCCTCACGAGCGTATGAGGGTGTTGAGAAATACTCTATAATCCACTAGTTGAGTTAGCCGCTGGCTGCCTGTGAGTTAGGCAAGTTGCTAAATCATAGCCAGAAAAGCAGGCAGCAGCTCCTGGGGGGGTCACCAAGGGTCGCTGGACCAAAAGTCTGATCCCGGACTTACGGCAATGGTACGACTGCAGACACGGCGAGCTATCTTATTATGCGTCCCAGGTGCTGACCGGCCACGGTCAGTTCCAGACGTATATGGTTAAGATTAACAAAGTTCAAGTCGACTCCTGCGTACTATGCGACTCGGGGGATCCGGATGATGTAGAGCACACTGTTCTGCATTGCGAGGCCGACCAGTCAACGAAGTCGTCACCCATATGATGACTTCAGCGGCGGCCTGGAAAGAAGGTATTGCCCACTTTGATGCGATCATGTCCACGAAGGTGGTCAAAGAGACTGCCAGGAGAGCTCGTCTTAGCGTCCACTCAGGCTCCGGTCGAGAGGGGGAATCTGTAGACGGGAGGCGGGTGGGTGATAAGCAGGCGGACCAGGCTAGGCAAATACAGCAAAGGATTCCCCAGATGATGACTCTCGATGCACCCACAGGCGGTCGGGCTGCGGAAGGTATCAACGGCCTTCTTGAAGTCGCCGCCCCGCACCAAAGCGGGCTAGGGCGACTGTAGGAAGGCTGGAGTAGGGAGGAGAGGCAAACTGGCCACTCCCATGGATACGAAGCGATGCCTAGCAGTTACCGTTCCCTGGGGGTGGGGGGGAGGCGGGTGATAGTGGGTTTGTGAGTCCCACACTAGTCACTGGCTGTGGTGGCGCATGTACATTACGATTCCCGTAATCCCCCATATTAATGCTGAGATGTTTCAGCATATATATAAAAAAAAGCCAGAAAAGCAACCTGATTACGGTCATTACTGGTTAACACTTGAACAACAATGAATCGTTTAATAACCGCTATTGCATTGTATGCATTTTTGACACTACAAAAGTGCAGTACTTTTTCAGCCTAAGTTTTGCGTGCCGGATGAACTGGAAGTCTTTCAGCCGCTAAAGTGAATGTAAAGTCAACCAAAACAATACCAAAAACGTATTAAAACTTATTGGAAGGAACCTCTCAGTATCTGCCGTTGTGTGACTCTCCTCCCTACGACTGTGTCCATTTCGTCAAGGTACTTTAGGAGAGGGTGGGCTCTAGGCATGTTCAAACCCACTAATTCCTGGTGTTGGATGATAGACGTCTGCTATTTACCATTATTTCGTTTCAACATTCAGCCAAGCCATCCCGTGTCCATGTTGGGACTTAATTGGGCTTTCTCGAGTAGACGAATGTAATAGCAAGACAACGCTCAATCAGGATCATAATTAAAAAAAAGTAAGAACTATACCCCAGCGCAATTTAGTCCTAGGTAACGCTCTATTTTTTTGAGATTCAAGCATTAGCCACCCAAGCCGCCAGTGCTATATACGAGAGCAGATCCATTTTCTTCTCTCAAGGAAACTCTGGTCACAAGTCTATGAGTAATCAAGTCCCGATGATATTTACTACGAACATCTTAAGCAGGGATGTGAGCGCGTAGTCCCAAAGCTAACAGCGCTGTTAGTGCATGCTTAGAACATGGGCACATCCCTGAGCAGTGGCCCCGAAGCTACCTGCAACCAATTTACAAAAGTGAAGACAACGCTACACATCCAGCGAACTACCGCGGTATTGCTTTAGCTAGCGTAGTCTACAGAATATTAACCTCACTAAATGTGACTCGACTATACAGCAAATGCAAAGACCTATACCTACGGAGCAGAATGAGTTCTTGGAAGGTCGCTCAACTAAACGAGCTCTCAGGGAAATCCTTCATCACGTGCGGGGACGTTCCAATGACAGACGGATGACCTACTCAGAGTTTGTTGACTTCAAACCCGCTTTTAATAGTGTACCTAGAAACTGCCTCCTGGAAGTTACGCGACATAATTTTGGCATCAAAGGTCAAATGTCTAACCTAATGAGAAGCATTCTTTTCAAACATTTATTCGGTGAACAGCGGTGTGTCTGCTAGGCGTTGAAATGTACTAGGCGGTTCCAGGTCGAGATGTGCAATTCCAGAGCCCCCTTGAGAAAGGAGGCCTTAACACGGTTAAGCTGTTTGAGGTTCTGTGCCGTGAGCTCCTCCCAAATGACATTACGACACGATCGGGGCTATTTTGAGATCGAACAGTCTCAAGGCGGTTCCGGGTGACAGGAGCTGCGGCGATGTTATTGCCCATACGGCGGTCACTGCCTTCCTGCACCTCTCGGCGATGTGTGCGGTGAAGCTGCGGCCGTTGTAAGAAAACAGTAGCCCCAGGTATGAAAACCTATTTACGTAAGCGAGCGGTACACTGGCGTATCGCAAGGTGTCAGTACCAGTGATTCTGCCGCCCCTCCTGAATTTCATTGCTTCTGTCTTTCTCTGGTTTACCGTTAGACCCAAAGCATTTACAGCGACGTGAAAACGGGCTAAGGCTTGCCGTAACTGAAACCTGCTTGGACCATATATGACCAAGTCGTCCGCGTACAAGACAACTTTGACTAGATTTCTCGGGCCTCTTATTTGGGCAAGCAGGTCCTTTAGTAGGATAGAGAACAGGAGAGGGCTCAGGTTGTCACCCTGAGCTAAGGCTGTTGTCTGGGCGAAAGGTTCGAGTTTGGCGATACCATCCTCGATCGTAATTCTGTTCTCCTGTAGGATGGCCGCGAGAAGGTTGAGCACTTTGACTGGCACTCCGACCTCTGCCAACGTGCGTAAGACCATGTCTCTAGGCGCCGAATCAAATGCTGCCTTGAAATCGACGAAGACTGCATACAGTGGGTTCACCGATATGGCTAACGCCCTCTTAACGTCCTCCATCAGAATCGTACAGGCGGTTTCTGTCGAGCGATCTCTGCGGATGCTGCTCGGTCGGGATGGCTCCTACGCCCTCCAGGTAGTCACACAGTCTCCATGTCAGCAGACAAGAGAGTAGCTTATAGCATACGCTCTTCTTCGCGATGCTCCGTCAATATGACGGTGACGAATAAGAAGCATTCTCACTGCAAACTACATCACAATCAGAAATGGGTCTCACTATATGGCGCAAGACGTTAAACAGACAATGGCTAGCACACGGCGACACGGCAAATCTTTTCTTATTAATCTTTAGGTCACAGGGTGAAGCCAACTATTTCAAACAGCTAAAGCCCAACATGTTTTCTACGCTAACGATTCTATCAAAAGAGCCAAGTCAAGACTACATATACAGTTTTGCCTGAATGAAATGAGCCAATGGCGCGCACAGTATAGGCTGAAAATTAATGTATCCAAGACAAAAATTATCCGATTTTCCCGAGGAAGTCGATACGTTAGTCTTGACTATATCATTGGAGTCAATAACTAAAATATCGAATTACCAAGTCAATTTAGCTATCTCGGGGTAACCTTGACGCCCAGCCTATCTTTTACAAAGTACAAAGATAACAAGCGTGCAAAAGCAGTATCGGCCATAACGCTACTCGAAGATGATACGCAAATTGACACTTAGACTGGAATAAACTTTTTTAAGATAAAGATAGCTACAATTATAACTTACTGCCTTCGGGCCATTGCACCGAACTTAACCTTAGACAACATGTACGAAATAGACAAAATAAGGGCTAATTTTGTGAAGTTTATGCTTGGACTGCCGCGCAACGCATCGACAACCTTGACGCTGGAACTGTGCCAAGAGCGAAGCTTCGGTGAAGAATTTATCCTGGACAAATACGATTTTAGCGCGCTGGTCGTAGAGCAATATCGCGCTTACAGAGAAAAGCGTAATTTGAACTTTGCCATAAAGAAGTTTACGGACGGTCCTGCATTCACGACAGATCGTTGGAAGCAGATAATGCAAGCAAACAGACACATACTCTGTAGACTTACTTGGCATGGCTACCACCAATACATATGCCTAAAAGAGTAGTGCTTTGAAATTATAGACCGTGTATGTAAATATTAGGTAATATCTACCAATCTCTGGTGAAAGAAACTCGAATAAAAATAATATATATATATATATATATATATATATATATATAACATATTAGTGATTTAATCTTCCAAAGTGTTTTTGTTACATTGAACATAACTTCTGCCCGCTGTAATGTACTTTTGTCACCTTCTTTATCACTCTTCGAAAATCTTAAGGCGCATTTTAAAATTTTGAGATAAGTTGCTTCTGCAATTCCTTCTTTTTCTCTCTAGAGTCCCAAAACGTTGTGGGTTCATTTTTCTCTCTATGGGAACAGGAAAAAGTTGCAAGGAGCCAGAGAGGTTGCAAAAAATTAGAATCGAATTTTTCATCAACTAATCCGGATTTAGTAACGATGTGTGCGCTGTCGTGATGGAGGATCGAAGAGTTGTTTGCCCAAAGTTCAGGCCTTTTCTGCCGGACATTTCAGCACAGTCTTCTTAAAATTCGGCGGTAGTATTCGCTGTTAAGCATAACACCAGGCGGCAAAGAAATTTGTGGAAGATGATTATTTTGTAGTCGAGTCTTTTGTAGAAGGAATTTGGTGTTAGATATTCTCTGTCTGAATTTTTTTAATCAACCTTCTCCCTTGAAGCACCATTGGGCGGATGGGGCATGGTATCGATGTTGTAACCATATACCCTGGACTCGTCTCCTGTAGTGACTCTCGGATGCAATCCAGGGTTTTCCGCTCTCGCCTGAAGGCTTAATTCAGACATTTCCCGACGGGGGTTCATTTGATGGAAATTCAACATTTTCGGAACGAACTCCGCTGCCAGTCTTCTGATGCATAAAACATTGACGGGGGTCATTTGCGGTCACTTTACGTGCGTCACAAGATTGATGGTACCATGTAAATACAGTGTTTCAGGATATTGCTTGTCCACCATAAGCAGTTCGTAATATTTTTCATAATTTTCCACCACAAGCAAAGTAGACTTAGGTCAGTTCAATTTTTCAAATTTCAAAACTCTATATACATATACACATATGTAAAAGGTGAAATAAATACTAAATTGAATTGAATATGTAAACGTTCAGTGAAACATAATATGTATAACTCGGACAAGCCAAACATACATATGTATAACTTCCTTAGTGCGTGTGCATTTTGAAGACGAATGCGAATACGTTCAGTTTTGAAGCCGTGCCGTCGCTGCCGATCGAGCCGTTTGGTATCTATTTGCTCTGGTCTAGACATTACCTAATCTAATTTACTAGCCTCGCCAGGCACCAACTATCACAGCAGCAGTAGCCTCAGCAGCAGTAGAAGCAGACGTAGTAACTGCTGCCACCACCACCACCATCACGAGTGGATTGTCTAACCGGATTTACTGCCGTAGATGTCTAGTAACGTTGGGCTGAGGTGAAAAATCTACCGATCTGGCATATGTCAGATCCGGAAGAGGTCCCGATCGCGTAGCAGTAGCACTGACAGTTGCAATAAGGGCAGCAACAACAGCAACAACGACAATAGCAACAACAACAGCAATAGCAACAACAACAACAACAACAACAACAACAATAACAACAACAACAACAACAACAACAACAATAAGGACAAAAAAACAACAGTACGAACAACCCTCCTCCCCACACAAGCAGAAAACTGCTATTTTCTTTGAGGCTGCAGGCTGCAACCGCTCTGTTTCTCTTTTTCAACGCGACTAGAGGTAGATGGCTCGGCAGTCTCTCTCTCAGCGGTGCGTGGCCTTGTCGCCTCCTGCCATAGAGCCCCATCTTACGCCAGCTAGCGTGTTCGGATTACAAACGACGACGACGACAACGACGCGGCCACCGAACGGTCTAGTGAACGTTCGCCCCCGGGCTTCTGCTGCTACTGCTTCCGTGGACTTAGATGTCCAGACAACACATGACCAACGACCACCGGTGCAAAGTGCATTATGACTCGCCTGTACTGAGAAATCGGCGAAACAAGCATGTCTTACGGAAGCAGCAGCAGCAGCAGCGGCAGTCAACCGTTGTGCCAACAAACCGCTCGCCCATGGCAAAACTCGCACACGGCACGCTTTAACGCCATGAACACCACTCGTTCATAGTACACACGGCCACAATCGTTTTACTATAAACAGACCAAACATAACGATCACATCACGTGGCGCCCATATATAAATAATCGCCGTATCTAAGTGAGGCGTGGATTTTTCTGACCTACTAACCATGACAGGGCCAAGGGACGTCGTCTCTCCACTGCTTAACTTTGAAGCTAAGCCAAGAGCTGTCTGTCGCTACCAGGTGTTCAGGCTCATGGTTAAATGGACTTCTAAGCGCTCCAATGGGAACTCAACTCGACAAGGACACTACCCGTATCGGAGTAGGCCTCGGACTTGGCGCAGACCTATTCAGTCCCCGCCGGTGCCACAGCCGTTCATGTGTCTAAGGCGGAGGTCGACGCTCAAGGTCTGCCACGACCAATGACACCTTCAGCAGAGCCCTCAGGTCATGTTGCCCCGATTGTATCCTCTAACCGCCGGATTTCTCTACTGGAGACGCCAAGCCACTAGACGGGGTAACAGTTTTTTGGGCAACGCCTCGACCTCAACCCCGTGCAAAAGGTTTTTTGGTCTGACTAATAAAATGCAGAAAGGGCCGCAAACTATATATATATATATATATATATATATATATATATATATTTATATATTTATTGTATCAACCAAAAAAACTGCTCGTTGGTAAATGCCGTCATCTAGATTAAGTAGCCTGTTCCTTAATAAATCTATTCCTATTAAAAGACTCGACGTTTTTTGTCAGTAAAGTAAGCATGGCACTTAGAAATCTTATTGGCGAAAAATATACTTTGTTTACAGAGTTTATATTACATATTGTTTATTTTGCAATCATTTTGCATTTTAAGATGGTACATAACAATACAGTCGACATTATATTTATCATTCAGGCTATTATCACTTCACTCACTTGAAAATGTTTTTTTGGAACAGAACTCTTTGAACTTTCCCTTATGGTTACAGATAAAGTAGCCTTGGTTCGACGACCTCAGTGACTTCATCCCCGCTCTAAGGAAAATAGTATGTTGGGAAAGCCTTTGACAATTTTTTTGCATCAAAATTACATGTTCTGAAGGAATCCATTTCTTCAGAACCATTTTCTTATTAAGAGAACGCCGTACGTAGAATATTGAACGAGAAGGTGTATATCTATTTCGCTGACTGAGATGACACCGTACGTATGAGATAATATTAAAGTAAAAAAAAAAAAATTGCCTTAGGGATCAGACAGGACCTCGTGACTGAGCCAATACATACATCATATATCGTACGCACATTTTACATTTATACGCTCACATGCGGTCAGATAGATTGATGCAGCAACTGTTTTTTGTTCTTCTCTTGTTTGCCACGGAATGTCTGTTTTGGCGTTGTCGTTAGGCATGTCGTTAGGTTTTTTCATGGTCCTGACTGAGCGGTCCACACCGTTTGTTATTACCCACGCGAGTCACGAACGCAAATTAAACGCGCGGCTCATCGCCGTAGTAGAATGCGCACATTACGCAAATTAAATCGCGGCTAAATTGCTTTAGTGTAGTGTGAACTTGATTTGCTTTCGCTGTAACGGTACGGTGAGTTAGGACTGAAAAAGCCAGCCGGCGATAGCCTACCTGCCAGTGCGAGCTATGTGTTAGGGTTTCGTTGTTACTCTATCCGTGCGCGTGCCTATTACTACGATGCCAGTCAGGGTACGCCAGAGTAAGTCCTAAAGGATTATGGAGTGGTAGCTCCCATTGTCTTGTCATTAGCAAGTGCGGTAGTCGTAGTAGGAATTGTTATTGTTGTTGTTGTTGTTCTTGTTGTTTTTATTGTTGTTGTTGATGTGGTTGTTTTTGTTGTTATTGTTGTTGATGTTATTGTTGTTGATACGACTGTTGTTGCGGTTGTTCTTGTTGATGTTGTTGTTGTTGTTGCTACTGTTGCTGTTGTTATTGTTGTTGCTGTTGCTTTTATTGTTATTGGTGGTTTGTGGTAGAGTTAGTCGGCATTATAGTAGAGTCAAGCTTGTTCTCATATCATCTACTCAACTCGTCTGGCGAGTTCTACACTCCGGCCTATGATGATGAGTCGCGAGAGAGTTCCCAGTTTCGTTCAATAGCGTTCGTACGGAACCGCTGTAAATTATGAAGAGATAGGATGGTTAGGTTCGTGATACAAATAAATGGAGACACACTTCGTTGTTAGACTGCGTCGTTAATATTCTTCTTTTTTTCCATGTTTTCTGCTACCGTGTAATTGTCTGCGATTCGCCGGCTGAACTGTCCATAGAGAGACAAAGAAATTTGCAAACTGGGCACGAGGCTGTTCGGCACCGCGGAGGGCACAAACAACATATATACATATAACGGCATTCATTCACATGCTTAAGTTCTTTTCACGAAAAGTGGCATGAGGATTTGGGGATAACAAGAGAAAAAGAAGATGGCGAATGCGCGGGCTCAGAGAGTGAAACCTACTTCAAGCGCTTTACGGCAGATTTCACGTATATTCAGGCCCATGGCTACTACTGCTTTAGAGATTGCAGGTGCGTAGTCGGGTGTTTGCTGACTAGTTTTTCTTTGTCAGCCACTGATGTCAGTAGGAGCTGTGAGTCCTTCTCGTTTACATAGTTAGGCGAAGAAGGCTTTTCTCGCTTAGAGCTAGTAGGCTCGCGAGTTTTCTTCTGTGCGTCAGGGGTGTAGCTAGGTTTTTTTATTTAGAGAGGTAGATGTAGACTCGCACTCTGAGCGTCCATAGCTTCATCTAAAAGTGTTTCATCCTCAGGCTTTGGTACCGGTAGGGGCAGCTGTTTCTCAGCCTGTTTCGTCTAAAGGCTTGCTCGTCGATTCAGCACGCGAGAGTTACGCCTAGTGAGTTGTGACGCAGGTCTTCATGATTCCTCAAGCATGCTAGCGAGTGCCTGGCCACCGGACTCTTGAGTAGCTGAGGGCTCCGTCGGGCAGCCGCCGGAGGCGGCCATCTCAGAGGGCTCAAGTATCGAGGGCTCGGGCCCGCGCTCGGATACTCCCGTCCTTCAGTCAGCTAATGTGCAAGTAATAGTACCCGCACCTGCTACTCTGTCCACATGGAGTCGTTTTGCGACGTTTAATTTGTCGGCGCCCTTCCGCTCTGGGAGTTTTCGCGCACGTGGCGCCGTTCGAGTTGTTGTACGCGGCGGTGTTTCGGATTGTACGTGGCGGCAATTCGAATCTGCACGAAACGGTGTCCGCATTGCCGCTTGTTACACTAAGTGTTCGAAAGCACAAAGCTATTATAGAAATTTCTCATCCGAGAAGTCGCTGCTGTCGTGGGTGTGTAGTCTGGACCTCGGTGCTGGCCTGAGGTGTCGGGGGTAGTGATTGCGTTTGCTGCGATGCGACAGACTCCCATTATCACCCTTCATCACGAAGCACTTACAAAACACGTCCGTACGTTACGGCGGTAGGGTTGAGACATCCCAATATATCCAATCGTGCACCGTGCTACTGGTGGAATAGTCAGATTGCCAGAAAGTGAAGGGCCTGCCACCGCCTACGACGAGTATGTAAGCGCCCCAGAGCAAGACACCGATCAGAACCTATCGCCTGTTTTTGGAAAGAATACCAAGAAACACGAAGAGCTCTACATAAGGCCATTAAGAATAGTAAAAAAGACCACTGGAACTCTTTGTGTGAGGAGGTCGAAGAAAACTTCTGGGACAAAGGGTACACGATCGTGCGAATCAAAATGCGCCACGCACAGCCGCCTGTACCAGTAAAAGTGGCGCGACCGACTATAAATGCGCTCTTTCCGCAAAGATTCCCGCCAGAGCCGGTACTCTTTAAAAAAACTTCAACCCTTACCTTCAAACCAATCTCAATCCAAGATATTAGAATCGAGATGAATGAACGCATACGGCCAAGAAAAGCACCGAGCCCAGATGCTGTTTCCCCTCAAGTAGTACGCTTTCTCCCAAAGGACCACTCCAAAGTTATTCAAACGCATGATGGACACAATTCTCACCAGCGGAGATTATCCTAAGCCTTAGAAAACGGCACATCTAACCCTTATTCCGAAACCCAGCAAGCCACAAAGAGTACCCTCTGCATACCGCCCTAGAAGCATGCTTTTCTGCCCATTCAAGGCAGCTGAGCACATTATCAACGGGCGACTAGTTGTAGAATTAGAAGACAAGAAGGCGCTATCGGAAAACTAGCAGACTCCACACATTCGGCTATCAGCAAAGTTCTAAACATAGCTGAAGCACGAAGAAATTCACTTATAGCAAACCAGGCGCACTGTGGGGGGTGTCCGGCAAGAGAAGCAGTTGACCATATAAAAGTGGTCGAGATGACGGTCCGACGACTCTAATTCTGTAATCGCGGGTTCGATTCTAGCGCAATTCATATGCTTTCGAAGCTGCCCATATTAAAAATTGCATATTTAATAATTTTTTGGGAGAATTCTAGAACTAATATAGAATTGTTTTTGTAGTAAGTTAACTTGAAACGAAAATAACCCATCTACTTCTAATGTGGAGTTTGGATCATTTTGACACCTTGAAATAATACTTAACGATGTACATATATATATATATATATATATATATATCGTTTTTAAGAGACCATTGTCTCACCACTTGCATCCTTAATAAAATTCTAAAGTTATATTTATATATATATATATATATATATATACAAATGTCACTTTTGAAGTCAGACACAATATATGATCACCATTGGCCCAACTCGTTCTCCTCGTGAAAGGCGGCGTTGGAACATACCGTGTACCATGCACTATGTACCAAGTGTATACGTGACGACTGTCACATGCAGCACTAGACCAAAGGTGCAAGGCACTGAACACGTCCAAACTCTCGACCTCGCGGATGGTCTGTATATATCATAATATACACAGACCAGCCGGGTAATAGCCTGTAATATCATATATAATAAAAACATTTCGTAAGCCGGCTGGGATTCGCCAGCGTAAGATGGTTTCATATCTTCTCAAGTCATCAATTCCGGAACAATCTTAAGCACGAAAAGCCCTTGCAGAGCATTGCTGAGTTTTCAGATATTGCCTACTTTTCTGTAAAAAAAAAAGGAAAAGCTCTCCATACTGTTTCGTTTATATGCGTTGCGGACGTCGCTCACGTGTGAAATACCCGAAGGCCCAAGTACGGAAAGAGTTAACAAACTTCCACGGTTGGCTGTAACAGCGTAAACGTCTCGAGCAGTTAATGGAACTCACGCCTAAATTTCATGGTTTTGGTCTTCTTCGTGTTTATCTTAAGTTCCATTAGAAACAAATAAGGCCTTTACGATAGAGGTAATACGCTTGGTGGCACCTAGGTCGCGGTGTGCGACCACGAGATTATTTACATACATCACCACAACGTCTTTTTTGAGTAACCCTGTCGGACAAAACTAACAAGGTCAACGAGAAGAAGGATAAACGAGACGCGGGTTAGCGGGCCCCCTTACGGAGTTCCCGCATATCGCTTAATTTCCAATACACCACGCTCCCAGTCTTTCACTTCTCACTTGCTATTATACTTAGGAGAGATATATACGCTTACATAACTACATGGTAAACATAGACACTGTTTTGTATTATGTAGACCACTTCCACCAGCTCAATGTATTGTTAGAGTCAGCCGTAGACGGACAGTATTATGCAATGCAAAGGAAAATACGTGACAATACCGTACGCATACTTCATTGATCACTTGTTCTGGGCTGGTATTTGACAAGTGATGCTCCCTTTGATACTGCCCGGCCATCTGCTGCCGATACCGATCTAATCCCGTTTGCTTGTTTTGTTGATGTAGGTAGCAAGGTGTTTGTGAATATAGGCAGCATCTTGTTAAACCTTTTTACATACATATTGTTTATTTCGCAATCATTTTGCATTTCAAGATGGTACATAAATACAATACAATCATCATTATATACAATTTTAACACTTTAGCGACCGTCCCACCGGGCAAGAAAGTGCAAAGACCGCCGATGCGACTGGCAGCTCGCTGCGTGGTATTTAGCGCATACCTGCGAGCAGAACCGGCAACGACATTGATCGCCAACTTGGTGAAATCCTTGAGTTGAACACACCAAGTGATGATAGCCATGTACAATGTACCTTGTGTACACGTGCCGGCTAGTGCATGCCATTCCCTCCCAAAGCTCCCTGGTGAGGTACACATCTAACTGCGCTACCTCAGCCGAGGCCTCGGTCACTTTTCCCTGCCACTCCAACAAAAATTGTTGAAGTGGCATTGTAATAGGTGACTTAAGCCTGACTCTGATTATTTCCACTGCCGGTCCGCAACCCGCTAGCAGGTACACAAAGCGATTCCTTGCCGTGCGCGGCAAGCAAAGAACGCGCTTCATATATATTGTGAAGCATCTTTCTAGCTGCGCAAAATTTGCGGCGGAAAGATGGCCCCACACCCTGCCAAGGCTGTAGCTCAACATTGGCACAATCTTAAGCTCAAAAAGACGCAATGCAGCACTCAGAGATAGTCGTCGAAGATCTCTCACCTCTGTGTGAATAGAGGCAATAGCCGCCCGACACCTGTCGCCGATGTGCTTGGTAAAGGTCGTTCCCGTATAGTGCAGTCTCAGACCCAAATACGGGAAGGAGTTGACAAACTCCAGCGGTTGGCCACAGCAGGGTATTACGTCTGCTGCAGCCAATCGACCCCCACGGCGAAACTTAATGGCTTTCGTCTTCCGCGAATTTATTTGTAGGCCCCTACGGTGAAGGTAACCTTCTACGTCGCCGACAATACGACGAATGGCACCGCGGTCCCGGTGGGCCACTACTATGTCATCCGCGTACATAACAACGACGGCGTTTCTAAACTCCTTCCGCACGTGGCGGGCTAGGTCTGCAATGAGCAAAGAGAAGGCTAGGCAACTGAGAGGGTCCCCTTGAGGGGTCCCTACGTTTTGCCTCAGCTGCAAGGTGTCTTCGCCCCTTATGTTTACTTCAAGGCGGTCTTCAGCAAAGAAGCTGGAGAGCACTCGTAGAAAAGAACCACCCACCCCAGCATGTCGAAATGAATCGACTAGTAAGTGACGGGGAGCTTTGTCGAAGGCCTTGACACAATCAATAAAGACGGCGTACAAGTGGCCCCCGGGCACAGCCAACACCCGCTCAACTTCCGACTGGAGTACGTGGATCGCGTCCTGTATACCTCGACCCTTCCTGAATCCGAATTGCTCCGGAGGTAGGGTCTTCTCCACAGTTGGAAACACCCTCGAGATAATCAACTTGGCGAAGATTTTCTTAAGAGTGCGTTCCGACGCGATACCCCGGTAGAGATTTGGATCGTCCACGTTGTCACCGTATTTGCCCTTGAATAGCAGAGTAAGTCTGGCCTCGTGCCAAACCTGGGGTATGTGTCCCCCGCTGAGTATCTGATTAAACAGATTACACAGCTCCCCTGCTAAAACATCGGACGACTCAGCCCAGTGTTCGTAATAGATCCCATCAGGACCACTACTCTTCCTCTTGGGCAACCCGCGCAAGATCTGCACCACTTCTTCCACCGTAAACGGCGAATTCATGCAGTGCTGCTCCAGAGTGAGCGGTCGCTCAATAACTGGGTTAGGCGCGGGGGCGTTTGCATCGAGCAGAAGCGCACTGAAGTGCTGCCGCAACTGCTCCTTTGTCATGCTGTGCATGCCTTTGCTCAGCCGGCGAACAATGTAGACATGGGGTTCGCGCTCTGCTCTCTGAAGCATGCGAAACTCCTCCTCCTCATCATACCGGCGCTTATTCTCCACGAGCAGTTTCTTGTAGGTTGCTCTATGTCGGCCATAAAGCGCCCTACGATCAGCAACTATCTGGGGGTCGGGGTGCAGAGCCCGTGCTCGGCGCAGGAGCCCCAACACTTCCCGACGTTTTAGGTAGCAGGCCTGTGTAAACCAGGGCCGCGCCCGTCTTTTTCTGTACTTCTTCTTGACTACAGCCGCTTTGACAGTGGCCTCCAAAGCGTGGTTGCTTTGTTCAATGTCAGAAGTTGATCCCAGGAGCCGTAATTTGCGCGTTAATACACGCAAATCTAGCTGCCTAGACAAGTACGTTGTCGGCTGCCGCTGCGGGGCGCGCCCCTGGCCAGGCAGACACAGAGACGCTAGCACCGGCAGGTGCTTCCGTGCTGGAATATTAAGGACCTCGCATCCCTGAAATTCCGTCGGATGTTGAAGGTTATGAAACAGAAGGTCGATAGTGCTTCTTCCACTTTGGCAAACGTACGTGAATTTATCACGCTCATTCGCGCAATGCAGGCCTCTATTCTCTAGAAGCGTAAGAAGCACATCGCCCTTCCTGTCGGTGGCGCCACTATCAATACGACAGTTGAAGTCGCCGCCGACCAGAGTGGGTAGCTGGAGGTTTAGTCCCGCTAGACCAGCACTGATCGCATCGGCAACCTCAACGTCATCGTAGTGAGGTGGCAGGTAGAACAATGCGAGGTTGAAACTACCTGAGGTGAGTGTCATGCAACACTCACCTCGACACACACATTGCATTCGGGGTGACCCTGTTCGTAAATAGATTGAAAGTCCACCTACTGGTCTTCCCCGCCCTCCGTCTGGAAGACTCGCTAGCAGATGAAAACCTCGCATCTCATCGAGATGCAGTTCCACTCGCATAAAAGTTTCCGTCAAGAGTACAATGTCCACACCTTCAAACAAACGTTCTGGTGCTAGCTGTAAGGCCCCAGATAAATCTTCACAATTCCAAAGCAATAATTTGCAGCTGCGAGCAGCATGCAGCTGCCTTGGCAGAAGGCGTCATTGCTGTCTAGCTGTTAAGCCATGCCCGTCAGTAAACTCTTCGCATACCCTAGCCTGAGCCGGCGGAGGCCCCAGCCAGCGCCGGAAACTCACGCCTTTCGGCCAGAAGGCGCTACTTGAAACGTTACTAAAGTCACTATCACCAAAGGCCACGCAGAAGACGGAGTCCGGCCGGGAAACTTTGAGTTTTCAAATAGCACGCACTACAGTATGTCTCCCGGTTAGCCAACCACGCAGCTGTTCTGCCGACGTTTTCCGGCTGAAGCCCTCCAAACGGAGAGCTCTCATGGGCAACACACGGTTTTTACACAGTGTTATCTCACCCAGGTCTACTTCAGCACTTCCTGCTCGAAGAGGACGGTGCTTCCTATTCGCGTTAGTTTCGCGTTTTTCTGCTGCCGTTTGCCTGTGAAGTTGAGAGGCATCGCTCGGCCTCGGCCCCAGGCGTCCATCCTGCTTCTCTGGGCTGTTGCTGGTCGATCCACCACTTTCACTCGCAAGCTTTCTCTTCTTTTTTCTTCTTTTCTCCACCAGCTGGAAGCCTTCGTTGTCCAGCTGATCTACGTTGGCTGTCTCTGTACAGTCCATTGTGTCGACAACCGGCTCGCGCGGCTGCAGCGGAGTGGTGATGTCACTTTCTGCTGCCGGCGCCGGCTTCTCCTTCTTCTCCAGCTTCTCCCGCTGTCGTTGCTGCCGCTCAGCCGCTCTCTCTTCCCGCCGTTGTTGGCGCTGTTGATCGAGATCGACAACACTCTTGGCGACGTCTGTAGGAGGCGTCTGCTGCTGCGGTTTCTGCACTCGCTGTCTCTGCTTCCCCTGACACTGTTGTTGCTGTTGGTTTTGTTTACCAACAGTACGAGTGACGGTGGGCGCATCTGAGACGTTCGAATCAATTACGGGGTTGGCGGCAAGTTTTGAGCTGCCGCCAGTGCCCTGTGGCACTTTGTGCTGTGCCACCTGCTTCTTCGTCTCGATTTCTACTCCCGATGTGCTTACGCTGCTCCCGGTGGGACGGGAACGAAGCTCGGAGACCAGTTGTTCAAGCTCCGACACTCGGATTGTATTTGCCGCCGCGAGACGGCTAATCCGCTGCAGGATCTCAAGCAAGGCGCCGTTTGGGCGGGCGCCTTCCAGTTCAGGACATCCAGGGCACCGAGCGGGCTGGTTTGCCCCTACATCGGTGCGCGGTGATGAGCACTTCACATGGGCTACACCCACAAAACAGGTAGGACACTGGGTCCACTCACACGAGCTCTTTATCACGGAGCTACATACAAAACACAGCGCACTGTTGGGCGCCGCCATCTTGTTAAACCTTTTTCGCACTACTAAGAATATGCCAAATAGTATGTGTGGAGTTAAAGACCTTACTTGTTAGTTTGAGCGCAGAAAGACATCGTATTGAGCCGTCGCAATGAGATGCCTATGTAATGCATCTATATCTACACAAGTAAAATAGTAACTCAATTACGCGCTCAGGTGAACCCCCTGACCGCTTCAAATGATTGCCAGATGAAGACCAGTAGCAATTCTGGTGCTGTATGGCTGCCGCCCTATGCGTATTCTGATGTCAACCGTTGCAATGTGCAGCCCGGCACTACTGGCCTTAGCTGTCTATACTTGCTCGAATAATTAATTGTTCTTGTGAGGAATTTAAAAAAATGAGGTAAATTACGACGTCTGCTATAATGTACTGGTAATTAATGGGAGGTGTTCTGAATATTCACGCGTTAGCTATAAGAAAAAAGTATCATATATATATATATATATATATATATATATATATATATATATATATATATGTGAAGAGAGAGATAGGAGAAAAGACAACAATAGGTGTGTAATTGTGTTTGTCGTTACTAAGCGTCACTCTCAGCCTCCAAGAGCAAGGAGCGTTTTCTCAGCCACGCTTACAATGGCGGCAAGGAGCCGTAGCTTCCAGCAGTCGGCCGTCAACTAATTGTGTGTCAACAGAGCACTTCTTCGTAGACCGCACACTTGGGGAACGAAGGGAGCAAAACGTAAGCAGCGGAAGCCGTACGCTGTAAAGGTCCTCTACCTATGTCCACAAGTAATTTCAGTACGGTGCTAAGCAATTATGTCGTTACTACGTTTTCGTCAGTAGGGCTCGCATTAGTTTGTAAAAAGGTAGACATTTGAGTATCGGCGCCACCCCATGGTCTAGGCTAGCGACAGATAGAAACTCTAAGCTTGTCAAACTACGGCTTTCTAATATCTTTGATTGTATTGCGCACTAAAGTGCGCTTTAAGTGTCTGACCCGAAAACTAGTTAAGTAAAGCATATTGTCCATAAAAAAGTGCGCTTTATTAGCGCCTGAACAAACGTGGCGTTTTTGGATGTGTGCAATTATCTTGTTACTTAGTTTTATTGACTGATGGTTGGTTTACATATTGCGCGTAGAGGAGAAACACACATTCACAAATACGGGTGCACGAGCTAAACTCGGAGAAACTTGCACGCCACCAGCAGACGGTAAAATGGCGCTTAAGGAAACATGCGGATATATTAGGCGTGAGTGACGGCACAATGCGTCGGAGACTCTAAAGGAGGATTTGCACTACGTTTCAAATGCACGAAATGTTCGACAAGTGCTCTGTCTGACGAGACCAAAGTCACCAGACTCTGGTTCGCTTTGAGTTGCTTTTGTGCTTGCTTAACCATGAAGCTGCCGGGCGTCTTCGGTTTTTCTCGGATGAATTTGTTTTATGGTTGATTTGGCTAAATTAGAGAAGAGCAATGACCGGTGGCTCCGTCACTGGCCAGAGGAGGTTCTTGTGATAGGAACGACCAAGTTTTCGACCGGGGTGCACGTGTTAAGTGTGGTTCAGTTCAATCAAATGAAGGGAACGTTATTCCTCCACACTTCTCTGAATAGGGTGGAATGATCATAGCGGAAGTCTTCCAACAAATTCTGATAGCTGTTGTGAAGCCGAAGATTAGCCTTTGCGTGTCGACTGGAAGGCCGTACGTATTCCAGCAAGACGGCGCATACGCTCACACGAGCCATTTAGTGCAAAACTGGTTAGGCGACCATTTGGACATGTTCTGGCATTTTTGGCCACCATCAAACTGTCTAGATTTTTTTGTGTGGGTGGGGGGGGGGGGCGTATTTTAGCAAACTTCTAATAATCACCACTGCGCACTGCCATTCTGTCAGCATTTGAGAGATTATCCCGGACACAATGCAACGTGCATGTGCGCAGTTTCGGCCTAGGCTTAGCGTAGTTATTGAAGCAAACGGCGGAAACATTGAGTGGACAGATGCGCAAGGAGTTGGTGAACAAACACAACGGGTTCAAAATGTGTTTTATGTGCCTAGTAGCAAGAGTATGACGATTTTACTAGCAGCCACAGTTTGTCCGAGTTTAGTAGGCGCACTGCATGTATATTTATCATGTCGAGCCCGGTGGTGTGGTGGCTTAAGTCTGCGCCTCGCAACCGGAGGAGACACATAGGTGCGCGAGTTCGAGCCCCACCGTTGTATATTTGTATTTATGGGGGTCCGTCTATGAAGCAATGTGAAAAACAGTTCCGTGGACGTTAAATCTTGGCTGAGGGTCAGCCCGAAAGTTTTTATGTATATCTATCATGGTTCCAAAAATCGATACAATGGAACGGCTCTATGGCATTGCCTAGGTTTCATAAATCAGCAGATCAATGTCTTTCATCGTTGCCGTTGGCTGAACTACATTTTTCCTCATTATTATTATTATTGTTGTTGTTGTAGAGAAAGATAATCAATACACGGCATATTCACACTTTGATGAAATCATAATTGCGTTGGGATAAAAGTTTGTAAGGAAGTGTCAACTTCCGTATGACCTTTGTAAGTTTGTATTTTTAACGTTAAAATTATTGAGTTATACAACTAACAAGAGCAGCAATTTCTCTCTCTGGCCCTGACATCGCAGCAACGACTTATGGCATTTCATATATAGCTGTTGTTTATTCGCCACACTTAGGAGATCCACTATATATATATATATCTCTATATATACATATATATATATATATATATATATATATATATATATATATATATATATATATATATGTATATATATATATATATATATACATATATATATATATATATATATATATATATATGATAAGCGACTCAAACAGAGCGCCCTCCCAGTGTCTGCGTTTCGTCTTCGAGTCACTGGGGGTGGAAAGGCAACAGTTTAGTCTGGTAGGTCAGTCGCGGACGAGGAAGATCGACGACAAAGCATCTCGCCATCAGTTACATACAGCACTGCGATACAGCGTACTGCGGCGACTACGGTAGCAAAATGCTGACAGCTATCAAACAGATGGGCCGCCTCGCCTGTATGTAAACATGCCCCCGACAATACATGCCTCTCCAGCTCCTCTTTGTCCCACGTTTTACCTTTCTGTCTCCTTTGCTCATTATTCCCTTTATATATATATATATATATATATATATATATATATATATATATTTATATATATATTATATATATATATATATATATATATATTATATATATATATATATATAAATATATATATATATATATATATATATATATACAGAATAGCAGGATTACGAGTGTGGCCCCTTCCTCGGCCCGCCCATTCGCCAGTGTAGGCTGTTTGCCCGAGCAACCGCCTAGACAGACGTCCTGTTGTTGGTTCGACCACAGCCTGATCGCTGTCTGACCTGACACGACAAGCAAAATAAGGCCATATGAAGGCTGACTTAAGCCTATGCGACTCTGTTCCTAGCTAACTGTGTGTTTAGCAGCACGTTCACGTCCAGTCGCGCATAAAATAAATTGAGATATTGTTGATAATTGAGATATTGATGATGATGATGATGATGATGATAATAATAATAATAATAATAATAATTTCTGCGTCAGCAACTCTCGCTCGCAGTGTGTAGGGGAAACGCCGCCGCTATCATCGGCTCTATGGATTTAGAAGGGGGGGGTGAGGCTACGCGTTTGGGTCCCACAATTGTAGGGAAATACTGAAAAATTGAGTAAATAATAATAATAATAATAATAATACGTCCGTCTCTAGTTGTCACCCAACTTCAACGTTTGCACAGTTGCTTTAGTTCTCCGGCAGGCTCAAAGGCTGCATGCTCTCTGATGCGTCGCCTGGCTGTTGTTTGAGCATTGCCAATGTTGTTACTACTATTGCTATTGTTGTGTTTGTTGTTGTTGTAGTTGGCCATGGTTTTGTACATGCGGCGGCTGTTTCGGCCTGTCGGCAGGAGGCAGTCCTGGTTAGACTCCGACCCAGTTTGATGGCTACTCCTTCGTCTAGCACCTAGTAAGTGGGTGGGAGTGAATCCAGCTCATTCCAGTCCATCCGAATCTTGATCGAAAAGCCACGACTACTAATCACCACCACGCCACTACCGCTACGACCACTGCCGAGTCACGACCAACCGAAGAAGCGCTGACAGCACGAGATCCCCGTCTCTTCTTAGAGTCCTGTCCCTCTACCCTTTACCCTGGACTACGAGGATCGAGGCCACTGGAGTGGACGACGCAGGCTTCCGTAAGAGCGGTGTATGCCGGCGAGCGAAGTATGCTGCCTGAGACATCGATACGAGACACAACTGGTTCGAGTAGGAAGAAAAGGCAAACAACGACTTGTTATTTCGCGCCGACCCACCCTAGCTTTCCTTTCCTTTCCTTGCTGGTGAGCGGGAAAGGCCCGCGTTGTATCCGTTACAACATGCGCGGACATACACGGATCGCACGGAAATTATGAGGAAGTTAACCATAGTAACACTGCTGCTGTTTTAGTTGTGGTCGTAACACAGCATGACCACTAGCAAGTAATTAGTCAATCATTTGGTCAATCAAGTCAACGGGCAGTAGTAGTATAAGCATGTTTCCAACGCGGCTCAATCGACATGCACACATAATGTATCTACATACTTGGGCCCAGGGCCATTTGTCACAGTGTCACGTGCCGGCGGTAAGTTCGGTGTCACCACGGCTGCGGGAAGATTTCGTCGTCGTCGTCATCGTCCGCGACTCGTCGCGTTGGCCTGCTAATCGCTTATCTGGAAATCAGCTATGGTCAGCTGTTTTTTGGTCTAACCAGTGTACCACTGTATCGGCTGACTGCAAAAAAAATCAGCGCGATGTATGAACGTATATCGACAATTCGTCCTTGCCAGCGAGGTGTGCTACACTTAAACACACATATCGCGTAAACTATTTTTTGACATATGATAGCCCCGTTTACTCAAAAAACTGCTTTGCGACTTTAGATACCTCTACGTTTGCGCCACTCGCAAAATAGACTCGCTTTCGAAAGCTTTAATGCCAGGCAGTTTATCACTACAATTTTGAAGTGAGTGTGTAGCTACGCTGGAGTCGGTCAAATTATATTTTGGCTGTCAAACCGGTATCCGCAATTCCGTTGTGTGCATATAACATATGTTTTTTATTATTATATATATATATATATAGTAAGATTCCTTGATTTCTTTTTTTGGCCATGTATATGAGTTTATGTATCTAAATATACACAAACACACCATAGACACACACACACACACACACACAAGTCTGAGCGGGTTATTCGCTAATAATTAACCCTGCCGACTGACCTCTCGGAAAAGAAGTGTGGAAAGCGAAGCGTAAAGGTTTCATCTTTTCTCAAGTTCGTTGACGGAAGTCGTCACCGGCGTCGCTTTCGTAAGCGAGTGGTCAAGAAGCAGGGGAGAAGTACGCTGTCCAGTGGGTTAGGCTTTCACTTCTTGGGGACCTAGGGGGGGTGCGGGGAGAGAAGTAGAAAACGTTGTGCAACGAACGGAATGCGTCCAGACGAACGGAGAGCAGCCAACCGAGGACACCTGCTGTCCGAGCGAGCAGTACGAGGTCACCACGAGGGTCAGAAACTAAGGACAGTTGCTGTGTAGAGTAACTTAGCTCATTGTCGGGGGTGCAGCGAGCTTGGGGGTTCCGAGTGCCGGCCGGTTTAGCCCGACTAGAGCGTTGGCCTCTTCTTGCCATCCCGGAAAACCTAAGGCGATTTAGGACAAACAGCTCGAGTAATAGCGAGAAATAGGCACATACTGCTCGATCGAGAGAAATAAAGAAAGAGAGAAAGAGAGAGATAAAATATCGAGAAAGAGAGATACATAGAGATCTACCGACACTGGAAGCAGCAGTACAAAACAAAGAAGAAAAAAGGAGCAGAATATCGAAAGAAAATTAGCTAGCATACTACATAGACACGAACAGCTAATTGGTCAATAGGATGATCCCCTTGACTACCAGCGACTGCAGAGAGGCAGGATCTCATCGGCAGGCATCGTGTTTTCGCGTGCACCAGCCTGCACGTGGCCTGATCCGCCTCGAGTGAATGAACGTCTTTGATACGTACATATACGTACGGAAAGGCATACATAGCTTTGCGTATGTATGCCTTTCCGTATGGAAAGGCATACAGCCGTAATTGAATGTGCATTAACGCTATGTACATACAGTTGCGTAGTATACGCAAGATGGCTTCGTGACAAGGTTATTATTACCTTGCATAACAATTTACGCATGCATACTTCATTAACAAGTTTTACAGCGCAGCAAATTAGTAAACCAAGTAAACTTAGTGCTTATGTCAAGTGCACGATTCTTCCTCTCGGTTGCTTCGGACACACGCTAGAATCAATCATTATTGGTAATTTACAGATGAAGCCGTTGCCGGCTATTCATACGCGGTACGTGCAAAGGTACTTTAGTAGAGTCCATAATCGCACGTGTTGCACGCAGGGGTCGCGCAGAAACATCATATGATCTTTATCCTATGACTCTACTTCGATGACAAGAAGTCGGTTTACACGATTGGCAGGTAAACTATGTCACCTATACCAGTCAGACCATCGAGTAAAAAGGAGTACTTGCCTCAAACGGATGGGTTAACTAACCAATCCACAATGTATGCCACAATCATAGATTCTACTCATAGTTTGAATTGATGCATCGAAGGCCTTGAACATTGTAGCAGCCAAGCGCCTGAAGAACGACGTTCTAGCCCTTACCCCCGGTTGAAGGCTGATTGCGCTTAGTATTTGTATTTTTCTTCGTCGTCGTCCGCCTCCTCCTTTCGTGCAGAAGCGCATATTGACTGTTGCGCCGGTCGTACCCACAAGCCTACATAAACGTCACAGCTAGACGCAACAGCACAGTGTCCCGCTGGCCCTCTGTTCCCATCGCTAGTCAGGTAGCCTCCTCAAAGGGAAGTCTAGCTGGGACTGTACGCATTCCTAGGTCGCTTCCCAGGTTCACGACTCAAACGGCTAGTTGCACGTCTTTCCGATAATGGCCTCCCCAAGAGCTATTTATGTACGTTACGAATTTCACTAGATGTTCGAATCGCTAATGCAATATTCTCGTTGAAAAGCTTGCACATGAGGCTGTGCCAGTTCGCTATGAAAATGACATACCTTGTCATTGGCATAGAAGATTGGCACAGACTCCCGCGCAAGCTACCAAGCAGAATGTGGATATTTAGAAATAGATATGTATGTATTGAATATTTTTAGATGTATATATTCAATTTCAATTTATTCACACTTTATCGTGTCATTATACCTAGTTATGTCCTATAAGCTGACATTTGGTGAGTATACACATACGTACATTTAGGTTTCTACTTAAAAATACATCTGTTTATAAACCAACATCGTCAGGAAGATAAAACGTTCAATTCTGTAAGTTGGGTCACTGACCTAATTTTTTTAGATGTATTTGTAGAGGCCCAGCTATGCGATTCCCATAATACAGTTAAATAAAAAGTGGAGGTCGGTTTTTCTTTTAAAGTAGGATCACTGTTTAGATTTCGACGTAACGTCAACACGTTTCTATAATTTCTTTAAGATAGTGGCTTCTTGCATCGAAGCCACTTCCAAATCGCGTTTTTTCCGTTTTTTCAGTTCCGCCTTGACGGCTTCAAGCGCTCTTTTGCGGTCTTGAGTAAGTCAAATCGTATCGTTATCACCTGTTTTTCATTTTTGGAAAAGGAAGCATGCGCACTGCATCACGTCAGGCATCACCACACGCTGCGTGCTTCACCAGGTTGACTTCAGGTGCGAGGATAAGGGCCTCCATCTAGATTTGAATGCCGTGTTTCTACGTGCTCCTATCTTATTTATGAATATTATTAAACTATTAGAAAGTACTGGGCAGCCACCGCTCTATAGCATAAGACTATATTAGCTTTTAAAGAATTAGTGTTATTGATTTGAATTTTAGTGCTGATACAGATTTCAACCTGCGTGTACGATGAGGCGCCGGTGAGGCAAAACTCTCTTCTCAAACTATGGTTAGTTTATAAAAAATAAAAAATAGATCATTGTCGACTTTTATTAATTTTAAGAATACTATTCTTCTGCAGTGGTAGTGAAAGCGATTGCGGATACACTCCGAGATAAAATGCAAGCATATCCAAATAACCTAGAGGTTCTAGACGTCCATGTGGGTCCATGCAGAAGTCTACAAGTGTTTTAAACAAAAAAGAGGCTTTTCTAACGATTCGTCCATGTCTAATAAGTATGCATCCACAAACAACACTTTACGTATGGCGGTACAGTCTCGGAATTTTTGACTTAATCACACCTCAAAGCACTTTTCGAGTCGACGCACCTAGAATAACTAAGTGCCTGCGACGAAGCTAGTAAAAAATTAAGGTCGGACAAACGTTTACACCTTATAGATGTAATAATCAAACAAGAATCATGAAGAGTAGTAATGATCCGATAAAATGTATTCAATTTTTACGGCTGTAAACTCAGACGATCACACAAATAAAAGTAATGATAGCCTTAAGTTACCTGGCCAAGTGGTGCAAGCTTTATTGCCCAATATATATATATATATATATATATATATATATATATATATATATATATATATAATCATTTAAATGCTATTTTTCACAAAAGTACGAGTTTCGCACCTGCATAACCAGTACCCGAAGTAGTTAGACAGAGACAGGAACATATGCTTCATTCGGTTGAACCATCGCGATGGCGTTAACGACCATCGGGCGATCAATATCTTGATGGTCGTCAGAACAGTCCTACACTGTTCGCAGGTCGCCTCACGTGCTAATGGCCGCACGTAGTAGGCTGAAACCGCGCGTAACCGTAACTGGCGATTTGATCCATTAGATACCGTTTACGACCGTTGTGGTTGTTCTCTTACTTCAAGCCAAATGCCTACCGCGCTCAGCAGACGGGCTTCTGGAATATGAAGAAGATCTCCCGTGTCACAGCAGGCTTCCATCGAAATGCCTCTTCGGGTTCTAAGGGTTTCTGTACTGCTTATAACGACGTCTGCTGAGTGTTCAAATATTCATCTTATCGCCACTGAAGGTGGCTATTGGCAAAGGTGAGCGATATGCATATGTGCCGGCCATTTTGATAAAAAGCCGATTCGGTAGCTCAAGTGTAGCGCAACCTCGAAAAAAGTAAGGCGATAAAGTCGGCGCAACTCAATCTCAAGTCAATTTTGTCCTGGCTGTGGGAATGACGCACTACGGTACAGGCTTTCTGCAGCTATACGTTGTCTGCATCGCCGTCGGTATAATCTGTTTAGAATATTAATTAACGCAGATAATTGTGTGTATTTTCTCTGCATTCAACAGAATGTTTGAAAACTGTTTGAAACGAGAACTAGTTGCCACCTGTAATTAATAAATATGCAGACCTTATCCATCTCATCACTTTCCTATATGGCTTAGCTTATGGCAATAGAATAAATCATTGTCTTATTCTTGTCATCGGCAGCCTTGCGATGACTTGTATATCTATGCACATGTATATATATATATATAATATATATATATATATATATATATATATATATATATATATATAACTGGGTAACTTACGTATTAATAATTATAGCCGCCATACAATGCCGAGGAAAACCAGGCGCCTATCTGAGAACCTTAGAAACCGATTGCAGCTCTGAGACTTCATAAAAGCTACAATATTTTTTAACTATATCTGTCAACAATATCTCAACAATACCTGTTTTTTTGAGAGGGAAGATCTGACTGCGCCTCTTGGCTGTAGCCCCTTATTTCAAAGGAAATTCCCAGAAGCACACAGTGGAAAGCAAGACGACGCCCTTGCAGCCGAAAGGTATGCTGTTAGTATTCAGCCCCTGAAAAAATCCTTGTCAAAATTCACAGCCCATTATTTTACCAGCCAACGTATGGCGAAACTTGACTTCAGCAGTCACGGAAGATGAAGGCCCTGTATATTTAGTACACGCAAAACGCAACACCTCACTATATATCTAGGACCGGCAATGCTGTTTTTTCTGTCTGTATCATCGAGGCATTAAATGAATATTTGTATGAATTCCAAAGAGGTTATGTAAAAGAATGTGCAGTAGATGGTCACCAAGGTACAATGTCTCCTCCGAGTACATATGTAATACTTTCCTCGGCTGCACCCCTTAGAACGACTACTCTTTTCGTGTCAGTGCGCGCTCTAGGACACCCGTCAAGCGTCTTCTCTAAAGTCAAAATGTTTACAACAAAACCTCTGATACAAACTATTGACACCTCGGATATTTAGAGAAGCTTTATCTTTAATAGCAGCGTAAAGCTGCTCAAAGTGCGTGCTTGTTTGTAATTAGCACTAAAAATTGTACAGCTTAGAGCAAAGCGCTACGTTTTGTTTTTGTAAATGCGGTCTTGGTCGTGGCTCGCTGTAGCCTGCAGCTTTCTCACATAACTCTCTGGCAACAGGCGAAATCTGAAAATAAGCAGCTGATATCAGAAATGGCGTGACCATCTATCATAAGCGTGGCCACTTTCTGCTGCAAGTATCTTGTCAGTCTTTCTTGAAGCCTTTGCAGAATCATCTGTATGCAGGCATGTATAAAGTCAATGCCAAGACTTTAACAAAATACATGTGTGCATGCAAGAAATATACTTGTCAGTGAGTTTCCCGCACAGACTACTTGCGAGCTGGCATAGTCCATAATTTCATTCCATCCAAG
>QVRM01001505.1:0-38892 GCA_003439945.1 Dermanyssus gallinae
TTTCTAACGCAATTCCCCGTGTCTTCAGTCGGGATGCGGCAATTTGTATGATCAGTTGGGATTTACACGAGCTGGCTAGCAAAACAACTCTCTCTTTGATAGTTCACTCTGATAGATTTCGGGTTTCTGTTGTTCCGATCAAGCATTATTTTCAAGTTTATATTGTACAGATGTCTTTACATACTCCTTTAACGACCACTAACGAAATGTGTCCAAAATAATACACTTAAAAACACCACGAATATTGGTAGTCGGTAATATTATATTGACTAGTTTGGCGAAGGATAATTGAACCATTTAGTAGTGGCAGCTCCATTCGAGCTTTCAGCAGAATAGAAAGCGTACATTCCTAGTTGTGTCCCGTAAAGCTAAATGTCGACTGTTTTTTTTTATGGCATTCATGCCACATGTGCATGTATGTGTGACAACTGGGAAAGCTTTTCGGTCAACGTGCCATTTAACAGCGTAACTAAGGAACACATTGTAATGCCGTTTCACTGCTAGACACAGGATTGTGAAACATTAGAAGTGCACCCCTACCGGTATCACACAGTGCTTGTTTATAATTATATAAACATGTTGACAAGACAAATCTGTATTGTGGATATATATACACACATATATATATATATATATATATATATATATATATATATATATATATATATATATACTACTTATTAAGCTTACTATTATCATATAGGCTAGTCGGACTCACTGCACAATTTATGCATGTTTATAAGAATATATCTGTATCCAACTATGCCTGACGTAAGACACTATGTTTCCTGGTCCTGCACAATCACTTCAATGGAGGAGTATGCTGCTGCTGCCTTTTTCTATGTACTCTCTATCCGCAAATGATGAAGCACCCGCGGCTTCGTCGCCCCGAGAATACTTTGTTGAATGCATCATCCATGGATACATGTGGCAAAGACCCAGTTCAGTGCTTTGAAGTCTGCCGCTAACCTTCATTTTAAAAAAACGCCATACGTTGCACTTGTGAAGGCCTTGAGCGGAATTGCTGTACGTATATTTTTCAAGGTCAAGGCTAAAACAAGCCCGAAAAAGGTTTTGGTAACACTAAGTTGTCAAACAAGTGGCACGATGATGAAGCTAGCTGATAACGGTAAATCCCAAACTCGTCGCGCGCATTGACTAAATAAAAAAAACAAAAAAAGAGTAAAGTTCATTAGAAAAGGGCCACCGAAAAATTGGCTCGACTTGCTTTATGTGGCTACGTTACATAGTTTTTCTTATATGTCAGATAGAGTTAACCAAGTGAAGCGCTTTTCACGTCCTTTTTTTAGCTAACAATTTGGAACTTTCTTTACAAATGGTGCTGGTTCCACTGCTGCTTTGAATGATACTTTACATTGGCTATTTAAAGTAGATTAACAAAGAGCTATGTTGGCTTACTTATAAGTAATAAACGAGTCGGATTAATTAGTTTTTCCTCGGTCGGTTACATTACTTTGTACATCGTGGGTGTTCAGGAAATAGAAGGCAATGCACGTTGAGTTGCACGAAATACCTGGATTCCTCCTTTCCTGGCAGTTTGCCTCATAGCCGTCGGAAGGACAGCATAAACTACGCTTAAAGCCATCATTAAGCGGTGACTCCGACCCTCGGGAAGACTCAGGAAAAACAGATATCAAGCCCCTGTTTTCTCAAAGGCTAATAAATAAGAAAGAACGAGGAGGCAAAAGTCTTTCTATTTATTTCTCTGCATGATTTATGTATACTTCACTGTTTCATACACTGCATGATTTATGTATAGTTCACTGTTTCCTACACTCAATGCGGCTTTGTGGGCGTCATTGCCTACCTAGTCTCCTTTTCCACCCTTTATTCGGCAAATAAAGGCGCTTTCTATTCTATTCTATTGTGCATAGACAATCCCACAGAGTAAGCTACGTGGACTATTAAGGCTTGGCCCACTTGAGCACGGCAAACTCGAGATAAACATCGCTCAGCTTCGGTTTCTGTAACCAACAAGTTGACTTAAAACTGAATGCAACTAAACTAAGACTATTAACCAGACTAAGAGTACGATGATAATTTTTCGCCTTCGTTGCAATAATAACTGAGTTATTGGGCAGAATTGTATGTCATGGATTACCTGATACACATTCTCGTTTAACTGGTTTGCTGCTGGACGAGCATGCGCCGAGTCCTTATCCCTTGATCGAGCAACCTCCTGCCTTATGACAGCGCCCTATGAATTTGCCCTGTCACGAAAGAGGAGGCCGCTGCTCGTACTACAAGGCCGACCCAAATTAAGATAATTGAAAGATTGCACGTACTGCTGCTTACGGGATACAGGTCATATGGTCCCACCTATCGAAAGCAAATCTGAAAGTACCTGACAAGATTAAAGCTAGCTTTCTAAAAAGAGTACTAGTAGTCCACCGCACTAGCCGCAACAGGCTATAATAATGGGTAATGCGTCACTCTGGAGCCTACTCTTAAAAAAAACCTTTGCCAAAATGGATCATAGAAAAAGTGTTCCCAACTCCTCTAAAAAAGCAATTCGGGTTGAACAAGTGCCGAGGTACACGGGACGGTTCAGCCTAAAATCGAGCAGGTGTTGGCACATCCTGAAGGACTCTTTAACGCAGTCTCCAGAAGGCCCCGATAAAGCCCCCGCCACCTACTGGTTGGTTCGTTTCGACAAGAAGTAATGCTCCTCTTCTTAGAGTGCTCTCCAGCTTTTTGCTGAGGACTACCATAACGTTGACATGTGGGGTGGCGAGATTATACAGCCGAGGCAATACGTAATACCCCGCAGCAAAATCCGCTAAACTGACTCGCGGCTACTATATAGGAAATACTTTTCCACAGCACGTCGCGCACAGGTGCCGGGTCGCCATTGCAACCGTGTACACGGAAGTGACTAATGTTCGAAGGCCGCCCCTGGGTATAGCAGGGCGACTTTTCTAGCTTAAATTTGTACCATGTTGGCAAACATTTTTTTATTTAATATAACAACATATTTATTTAACATTCAGTACAAAACATGTCTCGACGCTCGCAATGAGCATTAATGCCTGTGGCACTGACGAAAGCCTAATTCGGCAATCGTTTTTCAATATACGTGAAGCGAATTATTTATATGCCGCGTTCGGCAAACACCTGATTCATATACTTGATAGTAGGCTGGAAACAATAAGAATTAGGCTGATCGCCAATCACTAACCATTTCCAGTCATTTTTGCGGAAAAGGTAAGTGGCGGAAGCCATAGAAGAGAATTCTATGTAATTGTGAATCTCACCAAGAACCTACAGGACGGAACGCCATGCATTAGCCGTCATATGTACACAACGTACATTGTACACAGTTCCCAGCCCTGGTGAGTTCCACTCGTGGACTTCACTAGGTGGAGGACAAATGTCGCTATTGGTTCTGCCCGCAATAATAAGCTATGTATCACGCAACGAACTGCCAGACGCCTCAGCCCTTTGCATCTTCTAGCCCAGCGGAAAGGACGGTAAGAGTCTTGAGAAGAAGGCTTTTTAGTGCCGAGAGACCCCTCTGAGAGAAAAATAAATTGTTGCATTGATTATATACTATATGAAAATGTCATAACTATACCGTAAGTTGTTTCAGACCATACTCGGAAACGTAAAACCTCATTAACTATCACATCTAAAAATGTATTGCACAGTGGCTTTGTAATGTGTAGTATACATAGGTTCTATAAAAGTGTGTTTAGTAGATATGAGGCAAGCTTAACATAACCGATGCAAAGGGCGCCGTGTTGCTCATCAAATATGATACAAACATTTTAATTACCTTAAAGCGACACAGACAAAACTGTTTATGGTTGACTGTGTTCGGCATCAACCCTTACTTAAAACTGAAATCTGCTGAATAGTGCGTTATGGAAAGAAGCCAGACAGATTTACGGGGTCTTCTTTGTGATGGGACGCAACTGTATCTGACTCATTAGGCCCTTATTGGTAAATGCGTGTATGGAACACGCTAGCCATGCACCCAGGTTAGCTAATGCAAATATATATGAGAAAAAAAATACATTTAACCTTGCACTGGTCAAGATGCACACATCCCTTAGAGATGGCGCACATCTGAACTACGTTTATAAGTACTCAAAAAAGGACGAAAGTTACGAAGTTTATAGGTACGTTTATAAGTACAAAAAAGGGAAAAAACATTCAACGCGTTTGCTTCGCTCAAGAGCGCATCAAACAGAGTAGATCACTGCGTCTTGCTTCTAAAAATGGAACGAGGAGCTATACACATCCGTACATGACTAAGTACTAAAGCATTGATATAAACATATATCCAAGTAACATATTTATTCGGAGGGAGTATCTACAAACAATATGGTGAAAGCCGTGTACTGCGTGTATATATATAAATATATTCAGAAATTATTTCTATTTCCTTCACATATAAATACTTTACTATAAAATACTTCCGTCACAGGGGCGCACGGGCAAAGCGAACTGACATGTCATTGCGCAATATTTTATATCGAGGTCTAGTTTAGTGAGTCGTCTGTGCAATTAAATTGGGACTTTTACGACACAAAACCGTTGACAATGATTTAGTTGTGGCGTGATATGCTTCGCTGCGTAAAAGCTTTTATTGTAATATGACTCAACACTAGGAAAGGAAGATCATATAGATAGACTAAAGAAGATGACTGGAAGGGTCCAATGCATTTTACAACAAAACATAAGGACAGGCTGTACGCAGAGCTTGGATTTTTTCAAATTGGCAACGAGATGTCCTCTTCGTGTACTGGTTTCCAGTTACAGGATATTGCCAAATTAAGGGGTTTCATATTGAGTTACAAACGTGAAATACGAAGATCCGCCGTTAAAATACCAAGTTAGGAAGCTACTTTCCTGTACAGTTCAGACTAAACAATAGACATATATATTTTGTAACTTAGGACTGGCCACAGTTGCAGCTCCAGCTTGAAAGAAAACAACTTAAGTTTTGACTTAAAAGTCAACGTTTGAATTCGATAAGCACCTTGTAGACTGCCACCACGTAGGTTAGGTTGTAAGTGAGCAAGTGCCGGCGCCCTTGAGTGACGAGCTTTGCCGTATAAGGGACGAACTGATTTACCTTTCCTTATAGCATGATTTTTTCTGATGTTCTACGCTCTTATTTAAATACTTTGTAATAACTATGACAAGCCAAACATGGAATCACAGGCATCTCAGTAAAGAAGTACGAAGCATTATCGCCATTATTATTGTGATTATTTTCACGATTATTAAATATTTGCATTTTCCTTTGAAACACTTTTTAAAGCCACAGTCAGCAGCTACTTGCGCAATTGGATTCACTTAATGAATGGATTTACTAATGAGCATAGTAAATTAGCAATGAAGAATGACAGAGATTTGAATATAATTTTTAGTAGTTTGCTCATTTCTTACATTTAGGGAAAGTTATTGACTAGTTTCTAGAAAAACAGCACTCGCATTAAGAATCGTGCGCATTAATTTATAAGGTAGCCCTTTCCCTTTTTGGTAAACAAGTGGAGTAAAACATGTTTTTAACTACAGTTGTTTATGACAATGTTGCAAGGGGTACACTTTTTTTTTGAAAGGTTTTACTTACAAGGGGCTGCGACGGGTCAGTCTCGTGGAAATCCTTGGGCATTTGGTACTGGTGGCGAGCATGCTGGCCCGCACCTCGCTCAACGCTGAGCGTCCTCACGAAGTTGGCGAGGTCGGCGCGTGAGTTCACGTTGCGACACGCCGACCCCACAACTGAATAGTGATCCGCCTGTGCCTGAGCCTTGCACGATAAAAGCTCTGTTGCCGATAGAATAGAATTGGCTATTGTGTTGCTAAGGTCGCAATACACCTGTAACCGACAGAACGTAGTCGTGTAAGATACTGCATCATGCGACTAACGAGAGCATTGAACGCAAACATGAATGTGGCCAGAACTGCCGATCTGACATTCTGGAATGTAGAATCATATATTTCGGCAAGTTCCTAGATACGCCAATTGGTTCACGTGCAGTAGTATATTAGTGCTATAACACAATACTGCTAAACTATTGATTTATTGTTCGCTTGGCATGTATACCTAAACACACATGTCACCCTTTTATATCAGGGGCCTACATCGCTCTATCTTGTAAAGAAGACAGTTCTACTGTAAACACTTGTAAGCAGCTTACATTTGTAGTTCATTGCAGTACTGGATAATTCGTTCAGTTTTACGAAGACAGCTAAGTTAGAGTTAAGATCGACCTCATTATATTCACTGTGTTATACTAGTTGTAACTGGAAGCCTTTTAAACGCACATCTGCATGCATTTAAACTAAGAACCATAAAAAAAAACACTTAAAGAGTGGCTAGTCATGGATTTGGAACTATGACTGACCCACGGAATGCACTGCTAGCTACCGTCTATTACCAACTATAGGCCCCATGGTAGTCAAACTCTGGGCAGTGCACATTTTCCGCGTTAATACGCTCGTGTCTGAGGGCGTCGTCTAACAATGCCCATTCATGCGATGTCTGTGTCTGTCTCGTAACACTAACATAAAATGACAAGATCATTGTTTACAAATGAAGCATCTGGTATGCGAGCTTAGTTTACAGAGTTATTTACTACAAAGCGACTATTCATCTACTACCCGCCTGACCTGTCTCCGGCTAGACTAAACTGATCTGTTGACAGCTCGATATAATATTCAGCTGAATAATATTAATCACACATTTAAATGTATATATATATATATATATATATATATATATATATATATATATATATATTCTTCAGAGTAATGTAGCCTAATAAAGCTCAAGTTATATATATATATATATATATAACCAGCTCTTTAGATATTGGAAAACCACAACGGGACGCGGAACAAATGCAAGTGCGCTGTGTATATAGCTAGGTCATCTTGAGCATAGATGCAGCGAATCTGATCCGCGTTGAGTGTTCGTCGGTTACAAAGAAAATAGCACAAAAAGTAGACATGCAATGTTTGCATGCAATGCTTGGATATTTAGACGAAGCCGTGATCAAAAGCAAGACCGGGACTGACGCCGATCCGGATCGTATCTCAAAGCATCTGTGTTATGACATCGCTTGCGCTTTGCACACGTATCATCGCGACGACGATCGAGATATCCCCGGGAAGGCCGTAGAATAAACATGCACTCCACCCTCCGACCAATAGACGTCTTCCCCAAAGATTTATATATGTATATAGGACCGGAATAGCAGGGCAAGTTTAATCAAACACGTATATATATATATATATATATATATATATATATACACGGTAGATTGAGGATTATTGCAATGTACTTTGCCACGCGAAACGTATGCCTATGTTTTGTGTAAATTGCTATTGTACAATCTCCCTTGATTTAGCTTTGAATTCCACGAAGATTTTTGTACAGAAATGGCACGCACTTGAACGTATCGACATATCGTAAGGAGGATGCAAATAAGCTGAGTACCAATTATGCAAAGGTGACGCACACAATGTGTGTGCGAACATGAGTTAGAACACGACAAAAATATCTGCTTAAGACAACATACAGGTTGACCTATCGACGCATGGTAATTCCGCCCCAGATCCTTACGGCAACACGGTTTTACATTTTGCCCTAATTAGTTACGGCTTTTCATTAATTTAAAAAGATCCGCGACGGGAGATACAACAACATTGATAGAACATTATCAACTACGTTTCTTTTTCATTTTATTATGTTACAGATATACAAAGCATATCATATACAATTATATGACGAGCCTACCAAAAGATACGAGAAGGGGATAGGTTCATCGGGGTTGCTCTATTGTAAAATTTTATTGGGTTTTCCGCGCGCACCGGAATATGAAATTCCCTTTCATATAGTCACAATTACGTTCGAAATTGATGTTAATCGCTCTAAGGCATACATCATTGCCTCGCGCACTATTGTAAATTCCTCATAAAAAAAGGTATGAGATTTTTACTTCAATCGTTCACTTGCTGAAAGCGTTCTTCGAGTTCCATGCATGGGAGTACCGCTCGCTGGCAGATGCGTTTTGCATACGAAGTACCGCTGGCAGGCGTTCCAGCTAATGCATCATTACGACCACCATTCAAGCGCCAATTCTAACCAACATTACCGCTCTCACAGTACGGCAAAAGGGCGCCTGCTGCGCAAAACGCAACTAACCAGAACAAAGAACACTTTGCATATTAACCGATTTCTGACCAAGAAAAAAAAAGGATTGACACTGTACTTGGTGTCGGTGGCGAGGAGTTGGTATGCATGAGCTGGCCGCCCAGATACCGCCTAATATCCTTGAGGTTCAGATTGTCAGGGTATGCAGATGAGTGTTATTGCTGTTGTTGCAGTCTCTCTCGTCTGTACGGAAAACAGGCAGACAGCTTCATAAGGTCTCTCATTTGTATCTCAGCGGGTGGGAAGAAACAAAGTGACTATTACTGCGTAGTAGTAGCAGTAGTAGTAGTCGTAGTAGTAGAATAACGAGTCGTAATGAGACTGTTGCTATGCGCCCTCCTCTGACGGCAACCACAAGGGGCAATATGCATGCAGACAGATATGGTTTAGATGGTCTGACCCGAGATGACTGCCATTTTCGCGTTTGCCTACTACCCTACTTCGTAACGGTCGCCGTCCAGTGCTACAATGTCCAATGCTGCGCCTCTAACGAGAGAAGGAGGCCTATTAGACCGATAGGTAGCCAGATAAGCCAGGTCTTGTCTCACAGAAGATGGTCAAAACCTCGGCTAAGAAGCTTATAGAGAATGAGTATTGGCTATTTGATCAGATGCACAGTATTATCGTATCTGGCTAGAGCTTACTTTTTTGTAGAAGCTTGGTGAAGACTGCTCCCTGATGCTAGAGATTTCTGCCGCATTACGTTATTTTAAATAATTTTGCGCTCCCATGGATTACATTGGGACTAAACAAAGCTTGTTCCTTCCTCGCAAAAGTCGCAAGCAATCCATATATTGCATTAGGCTTATTTGCTGAGCTTGTGGAAGGCACTCATCTGTATTCATCTGTATGTACAGCTAAACTCGGTAACGTTTAGTTGTTAACAGTAACGTTTGCTTAACACTTCCGTGCCTTACAAATGCACTATTCAACATTCCATAAGCTGTTAGCCGTTCTTCGCAGTTGAAGAAATAGTTCACTTTAAATGCATAGTCATAATTTTCAGTGACACTTTGGTTAATACCAGATGACTGGTATTAATCAAAATATCTCTAAAAAATAGCATTTAAAGTAAATGTTCATGTGTCTTCATTGCAGGGCACGCTTTTTTTCATTGACATAGGGTAAGAACAAAAATGCCGTACATAGAAAGGCGACCTTCTAACCCCCCATACTACAACTAAGTTGTGACAATTCCAGGGTATTGGTCAAGAACTAAGAACAACTACTCTATCTTCCGAAAGTTGTTGGCATTGCTTGGATATGGGCTAGCGTGTTGACACCAGCACGACGGGGTTGTTGGTCAGTAGACGCAACGCTTGTCGAGTCCGGTGGCGTGGTGGCTTAAGTCTGCGCCTCGCACCGGAGGAGACACATAGGTGCGCGGGTTCGAGCCCACCGTTGCACCGATTTGTATGTATGGGGGTCCGTCTATGAAGCAATGTGAAAACAGTTCCGTGGACGTTAAATCCTGGCTGAGGGTCAGCCCGAAAACTTAAGACGCAACGCCTGCTTCAATTATTTGGACAAATAAACACAGCTTTGCAATAGGCTGTTCAACTGATTGACAGAAGGGTCTATTTGCTATAATCTAGACATATCTAGGGACGTTATTATTGGACACTGGTTGTTGGGTGGTGTAACATCGTTTAAGAAGTACGCATATGTATATGTTTAATATATATATATAGTATATAATATTAGATGTATTAAATTATATATATAGATATATATATGAATATATATTATATATATATCTATATATATATATATATTCATATGATATTATTATATGAATTATATATAGATATATAGATGTATATATATATATATATATATATATTACCGCCTAGTAATATTTTAGTGTTAGTGACACCCTCCTAGTGGTGTCAGCGCAGCCCAGCATTAGGCTGCTTATTCGTGCACCGCCGGGACACGCAGACAACAAAGAACAAGAAGACCCCAACGCTAAGGCAAACGCTGCTGCTGCTGCTGACGACGCTCGTCGGTCGGTGGGTCGGGCGACTCGACGGTGGAGACGTGCTGGCAGCTGCCCGGTTGTATTCGCGCCTTCCTCTGTTATTATGCTCTTCTCTGCTGCTGCTGCTGCAGCATACGTACGTGAGTTGTCACTCTTGTGTGGTCTCCTCATGTCACCACCGCAATGAGGGGGGAGGGGGGCGCACATGGGGACAGGCACGTCTCCGCGTTTCCTTCTCTATACATATATGTATACATATACATAAACAAATTAAAGCATACACACCAGATATATATATATATATAGATATATAATATATATATCTATATATATATATATATATATATATATATATATAATATATATATTATATGTAACAAGTAGTGTAAATAGGTATTGGAAGCGTAGGTTTGCGGTTAGGCCAATGCGAGAAAATTGTGTTGTTGCTCCCGCTCGCCTGACCCTGAACTGATTAACCCTTGAAGTTCTTCCCGCCCGCCGACCCGTTGGCCGGCCTGTCATTCTGGCTGGCTGGCTGGCTCGCTGACTCTCTGTCCCAACAACGGGAAAGATCAGTGTGAAAGGATCAGCGACCACCAAGCAACCAGCTGCAGTAGGGCGGGCGGGGGTGAGGGGGCGTGTGGGGTGGCAGATGCTATGGCTGGCTGGGTTGATCTCTCGTTGCTCCGCTTGGCTACTCTGGCACACCGTTTATGCGGCCGCAAACGCTGTCGCTGTGCCGTCGCCAGGGTCGCCACCGGCACTGCTGCTGCTGCTAACAACAAACACGCCACTTACTGGTCAACTTGGCCGGTGGCTCAACAACAACAGCAGCAGCAGCAGCCACAGCAGCAACAACAACAAACAAAAGCAACAACAACAGCAAACAACAGCAACAACAACAGCAATAACAACAACAACAACAACGACCGATGGCAACGACGGTGGTAAGCTGGATTGAGCTAAACTTGGCTTTGCACTGATGATGGGGGTGATTCTACGCTGCTACTGATGATGATGATGATGATGATGATGGAGGAGGTGAGTGATGTTGTTGCCGATGGCGAGGGCGGCAGGGGCGACGGTGTTGTGATTGCAGCACATACGAGTAGGACGTTATTGGGGCAACACACGCAGAGGGGAAGGGCGGGCGGCTTGCGAAGTAGATGAGCGGAGCAGAGAGTGACGGGCGGGGGAGGAGGGGGTATCTGATGGTTAGTGATGATGATGGTAATGATGATGATGATGGTGATGGTGATGATGATGATGACGACAACGACGACGATGTGGGCGGTCGCGGCAGTCCGACGGGTGTCCATGATCCTCGGTGCTGCGGCTGCTGCTGCTGTTGATGCTGCTGCTGCTTGGCTCTGGTAGCTGGCGGTTGAACTCGCCTAATGAGACAATTATTCCAAACTTGCACGACGTCGTCGTCATCGTCAGCAGCAAGCTAGCTCTTGATGAACGTCGCCGCGCTCTCCGTTCGCCGAGAATCACAATGATGGTAACCATAGTAATAACCGTCATCATTTTAATCATCATCATCATTCTAATCATCATCATAATGTCGGTGATGATTGTAGTAAAAGCTGTAGTCGTAGTAGTAGTAGTAATGATAACGTCTTGTGTTAAAGAACTTGGCACAAAAGTACGTCAACTTAGCCCCCCCCCCCCGCCCCCCTCCGAAAATACAAAAATAGTGGAAACACAGAGAATTATAGGAAAGATGCGTACAATCGAAACGAGGAACGTGAGAAAAACGACTTGTGCGACGGACGCGAAATTACGAGAGGAGGCTTGCTAGAATGTCAGAGAGAAAGAGACAGAGAGAGAGAGGGGTGGGGGGAGGGTAGACAGAAAGATATAGAAAGAAAAATCGGGCTAAATGAGCGGGAAAAGGAGGGAATTTATATGAGGGTCTATTTTCCAAACGAATAGGTGAGAAGGGCAATGAGTAGACAGAGAGAAGACAGCGCGCCGCGCTCGACATCCGTGCGGCTGACGCTGGCGGGCCTGGCCGGATCAAATTTCTCGACGCTTCTATAGACTCGTGGTTCTTCTCGCTAGCCCCCCCCCCCCCTCAAGGTCTCTGACTTTCATATTCATTTGCTTTCAACTCAACAAACTTTTATTCGTCTTCATCAGCGACATCAACAGCAGCAGCAACAACAACAACACCGACGACGACAACAACAACAACGACAGCAACAACAAGAACAACAACAACGCACGTGGGTTTCCTCGACCTCAACTTCATAAGCGAGCGGCACGAATGAGCACTCTGACTGTCGATCGCTCGCCTGTAGCACTCACTGACATAAAGAGGCCCTCACTGACAACCAAACGGCCTTTATTGCCAGGGTGCCGCTTGAACGGCAAAGGAAAATCGCTTCCAGTCGTATATATACATACATAAATACATAATTACACGTATATACATTGTTTTTTTTTAATAGATGTCTCCAGTGGTAGCTTAGGTCAACTAACGTTTCTAAAAAACTGGGGCGCTGCCATGCATAGAATCACATAGTGCCTGGCTACAACTCTTGTTTCTTTCTCGAATAAGGAATCTGGTTGAGCACACTCAATTCAATTGGTCAGTGGTAGATACGAAATCTTGACATATAGCGGTGTTTTCCCAGCTAACACTACAAAAAGAAGGGTTCGATTCGGTCTTAAACCCTCCTCTTTGACAAGTCTTGAGGACACGGCAACGGTCGTGCCGAGGGAAGTCACACAGGGCAAAGACTGAGAGGCTTCAGCCAGGTATGTTTCGATACTTCGCAGATTCAAACCGGGTAGATTTAAATTCGAATCTGTATTGAATGTCCCTTAGAACATACAAAATATATTTGATTTAGCATATATCAGCAACAATGCTATCCGTGGGACGTAGCACTTATTGACAGGCGGTAAGTATGCAATTTTTTACGTGTTATATTCTAACGCAGATGGAGTAGTCTCTGTTGATTCGATTACCTAATTGCACAACCTGTTACACTAGCCTTTAACACATGTCCTTTAAGGCGGCTGTTTTTAATTTTATATTTTTTTATTCCATCATCCGTTGGGCTTGGAATCGCCGTGAGGAATATCTTTAGTGCACCGAGGGCCGGACACGTTGAGATATCTAGGATTTCCCCAACCGTCCCGTTGGGGCAGCCTGGTGGCTGACTCTCAACAGTAAGGTTAATTATCTATTCTCAAGAAGCATCGCTCGAAGAAAATTCAATCAACAGCGGGGATTGAACCGGCGACAACCGAAGGTAGATGACAAATATAACTAGCGCACTAGCCGCCTCTTTTATCTGATTTAATGTAAATGCAATTGGTGGATCTGCGGCTACTATTCGTTAGTAATTTTTCCTCCGTCCTTGCGTATGGTTTAATGCGCGTAGAATGTAAGTGCAATTTGATCTAATGTCTGCCGAAGGTAAAAGCGGGATCACGGGATCCGATGTGACAGAGACAAACGTGCTATCCATTTGTCGGTGACTCTTCTTTTTGCAGTCCGACCGTATAGCATGGTCGGCCAAAACAACGACAATAACCTGTCGCTCTGGCGAGCAGCGATAAGAAACGGCCCGTAGTTTGGACTATCTCGGCTTCCTCTATTAATCTGATCCTGCGGGCAGATATGAGCCAACAACAGTGCACTACAACCTACCATCTTAGTAAGGCCATATGATATATATATATGCATATGCCTTACTAGGAGTATATATATATATATATATATATATATATACGCGGCACGGTCTAAGCGCCTAATACGCAAGTTGTATTTGTTATTTACCGGGGGTTGCCGTTTTTGATCTCTGTTGTATACGAAATTTTGTTTGAGATATGTTCATTGAAAATATTTTAGATGATAAACATACCGCTGTGAGGCAGCTACCGCAAGAACTATTGGTGAACTCTAGATAGCTCAACATGTGTGCTTGTGCTGCTTCTCTACGGGCTCCCGCTATAAAAGGATGATATAATATGTGTATTTAGGTATATATATATATATATATATATATATATATATATATCAAATTAATAATAAATCTTTCCATTCATCCATCCATGTATATTAAGCTTCCAAAAGCATTTCTTATAACTATTTATTTTTTGCCTTGAAATACATATTTATTTATCCTCGTCATTCAGTTACAGTTAGTAGTGGCGGTGGCTTAGGCGGCTAACGTACCGTCCGAAACGGTGCGTTGCCATGGCAACCACGGTTAGCAAAGCATCGCCAGTTCGAGCCCTAGCCGGTTGCCACAGCAAGTCTGGTTTCTAGCTCCCCCAGAAAATCCTCATTCACCTTTTGTGTTTTCTTAATCTATCACAAGCGCTTCTAAAAACTATATGTATATAGCGACGGGCTCTACAAAAAAGGCTCTTATCTCATTGTGTTTTCGGGAGAGAATGAAAGCTTGAAAAACATAAGAAAACAAACGTAACTGACACGACAGAAAATGAGCCACACTACTTCGGTGGCCAGCTTCCCCACGGTGTACACTGTGTATTATAATATGTACACGCCGCTTGGGACAAGATATCGGAATACCGAATGGGTAAGACCCCAACAGATAGTTGGGGTGTGGCACGTAGAGCTTCATGCGTTAGTTATTTACGTCAATGCACTTGCCAAGCCTCCGGCGCCTCGACAAGACTAGTGCTCCCACCACTGTCGTTTACTGTAACTTTTAACAAACTGGTACATGCTATTTAAATCCAGATAATACGAGGCCACTCACTTGTCCGCCATAATTTACGTCTCCTTGAGGACCTGAGTTAGCGACTATATCGATAGTGAAGAATCCAGCTCTCGAAGGTGGATTATTGCCAGGTTCACCGCCATTAGATTTTAAGGCTGACGGTGACGGAATAATGCGTTTACAGCCTAATGTATCTACGTTTAAGGTGAACGATACCGACAATGCCATTTTGCCGGGACGTGATACAATCGCGTAATTGTATAGTTGAATTGTGTAACAATACCAAAGGGTAATGGACATATTGTTGTTTATTGAGCTAATGGATGCATTAGATCAATGCGATTTGCAAACAGTTTGCATATCTTAGATAAGTTGATCTGTGTGTGGCCGAGCTGTTTCTGGGAAAACTCTGGGGCTGTTCTCATGTGCGACAAGTAAACATCAAGCAAGCAACGCCTTGACAATACAATGATGTCAGGCATCTCTGTGTGTCTCCGCTTAACGCATTTACGGAAACGCCGTCGACGAAGAGCGTCGTAGAAATGTGTAGGTGTTGCCACTTAACGCCTTGCGCTCGGGCCTGTCCAATGCGTCTACCTCCGTCAGCCGTAACGTCTGCTTCTCTTGTGAGAAACGTAGGAACAAACAAAGCTGTGTTGCTTCTGCTGGTCTGATACGCAGCTCACTTTTTTTTTGCTGCCATAGCTACTGCTGCTGCTACAGCGCTTTTATTTACAGCGTAAGGCCATTTCTTCGAATAAGTCCGAGAGCAGTGTACTTACGCGGACAGCCAGCCAGATGGTGTAGCTAGAGCCGGCTCACATGTCTCGATATGGTCGCGCAGGGGGTGGCATTCAGTGGCATCGCTACACCGGCGGACGTCGATCCGTCGACGGCTCGGATGGCTAGTGAGTGACTCCACCGCGTAATTAAATAAGAGAGATCTCTCTTTCTCTCAAAGGAACTCTAGTAGGTTGGTAGGTAGGCAGGATGTAAGTAATCCGCTAAGAACGTGTACAAAGTGTACAAATACATAACAAAATAGAGAAAGCTAACTCGTAGGGTTCGAGCTGGCGTCTTTTACTGTGTCAGAGTGTTCCCTTTGACGACGCTCCTGACCAGAAAAATATTGTTAGTTGGTGGTAAGCATGCCATCCGCACACCTTAAGGCTTACAACGCTCAGCGTTTACTTGTTTCAATATTATTAGGACGCCCGAAGCACACTCGCTAAATATTGCATAGTTACACGTATAGAATATAGTTGTTTAATTATATATATATATATATATATATATAAGTGTTGTTGGTATGACTATTTCCGGACATTGCGCGGAAAAACACAGCGCCAGATATACAAGGGCTCGGCCAACTGGCTAACCTGTCCTAATTATGTTAAGCGCGCGATAAGGCGAGCACGTTAACGTATCGGTGATGAATGTCATTGTCGATCCGTTATCATGGCTTAATTGTTTATATACTACGGCCAGCCTTATATATCCCCCCCCCCCTACCACGAGCGGCACACCTCTTTGCCATCATTGTGCTTGCCAAGAGAGTCAATCATCCTAATACATGCTTCTGTACGCCAGCGCAACAACTATCACTAGGTTTGCCATCTACCTGGAGTTATGCATATGACCTTAATCGGCCGTTTTACACTATGTACGTGCTGTTAAGTATATTCGGTTAGGTAAATATATGTTTGCCTGGATCGTACTATATGCGAAGCCCCAGATGAGTTAAAAAGTTGTCTGTCGCTGGAGTTAAATTAAAAACCTCAATGCATCTACACTGTATGAGATGCTTCAATTTGTGGGAGTGATTTACAACATTGATCGAGCTTCTGAAGTTGTCTGGTTGTAAACTTGACTATATTAGGCTCAACCTGCTTTCGAAGAATCTGAACCTACACTAGCTAATGGCGGGTATACTATGTACGGCCTACACGATTCTGGTAGCACGGGCTCATCTCGATACGGGTCGATGCTGGAACGGTCCGCTGTGCAAGCAACCCTGTATCTATTCTTATTCGAAAGATAACATAATACAAATTATAACATAGACCCAGTCTGGTAACTTGAAAGTGCTAGTGATAGGGTAAAGGTGCTTTTGACTTGACTTGACAGTATCTATTTCTTTCAATTCAACCTATCTCGTGCAAATTCGATACGCTCGTTTGCAACGAAATCGCGAACGAAACTCTTTGCTGCAGCGAACTGCTTCGCCTGGATAGAAAGTCTGCTCAAATTTGGCAACGCCTCTAAGCGGTCTCCTTGTTCGAGAGCAATAAGACTAGCTAGGAACATAATAGCTAGGAATGGTGGTGTCAGTGTTAGAGGACGAGCAATCGTCCAAACCGTTGTTCTACATTGGTCGTGTTGTTCGCACATCGCACGCTAAGCGAAGCAGTACGAGCCTGACAAAACAAGCAGGCAAACGGCTGGTACGGATCAAAGTGACACTCACAAGGGACCAACATGAACACGAACTAAGACACCAGTCTGGGAGCAAAGGCTGGGAAGCTTCGGAGGAGGTTACGAGGAGATGTATAAAGACAATAAAAAACGAGAGGGACAGTGACGACGACAACAACAACAACAACAAGCAACAACAGCAACAATAACAGCAACAACAACAACAAGCAACAACAACAACAGAAACAACAACAGACAGCAACGGCACTTACGTCTTCGAGCTCTTCGAGGAGCTTGGGCAGCGTGATGCTGTAGTACTGCTCGATCATGCCGTTAGTCGCATGGAGCTGTTGCACGTACAGGTTATGGGTATCGTAGTATTCCGCCAGTTTCTGCGGACTTCGACTTTGCGCAAATGCAGCATAGGCAACACTGTAGTCGTCGTGGCACTGATGAGACGACCGACCGCAAGCAGACACAGCAAGCAAGCAGGCAGGAAGACGACGGCGGCGGCAAAGGCGAAGGCAATGTTCCCATCCGATTCGTCCAGACGAGCAGCGGTAACGACGGTGCGATGATCAGGACAGCAGCATGGGGTGTGAAAACACAACAGAGATGTATTAATACAACGACCCAGGCGCGCTAATAATAATAATAATAATAATAATAATAATTATTATTATTATTATTATTATTATTATTATTATTATTATTATTATTATTATTTATTCAATTTTCAGTATTTCTCTACAATTGCGGGACCCAAACGTGTACCCGCGTAGGCTCACCCCCCCCTCCTCTCAATCCATAGAGCCGATGATAGCGGCGGCGTTTCCCCTACACACTGCGAGCGAGAGTTGCTGACGCAGAAATTCGCCCTCGCGCTGGTCACTCGTGTTAGCACTAATTTTGACACCTAGGTCTTTGAGGAGGATACTTGTGCTCTTGCTGATCGGGCCCATCGTTTCCATGGCGACGGGTACGAAGTGATATCTCCTCCCCAAATCAGAGTATTTGCGTTTCTTTGCGATCTCGGCATGTTCAGCAACCCATTATTATTATTATTATTATTATTATTATTATTATTATTATTATTATTATTATTATTATTATTATCGTTATTATTATTACATCCATTGATTGCAGAGTAATGCAACTCTTGATGGGTAAACAATAAATCTGAATAATATGTAACTGTTTCATTGACGATATAACCTGACGCAACAATGTTTGCCAGAAACGATGAAACGCGATAATGTAACATATACAGCACGGATATATATATATATATATATATATATATGCATATATAAAGGGTTGCTTCTAGCTTCACCGCTTCTTTGTTGCACCTCACTCTCGTCGGCATGACGTCAGCCGAACTAAAACTAATGGGCCGAATCATCTCAGCGGATAGTTCGAGTTCTGTTCTATCGGGCCGTTAATAGCCTTCGCGTTCCCCGAATGGTGTGACTACTGCCCTCAGTAAGGGCCAGTCGTCGAAAAGTTGTCCGGAACGCAACACGGCAGATTTATGTTCACCTCGTATAGACCTTGTTACTTTCCAGAGCCATGTGCTATACCGTTTTCAGTTTCATACCGTACCTCACCTAGTGGGTGTCGATTTCTGGGACTGCTTGTGTCTCTCAGTGTCTGATAGCCAGCAGTCGTGTTCGGGTTTGAACCAGTAGCAAAATCGCGCAATCAGTGCTGTAATGCAGCCGCCTTTCCTGAATGCACACACCCTTCTGGTGTGTTTTCCGTGCTGTAGAACTCTAGCTGTCATGCGGTCTTGCAACGTAGACTCGACAGTTCTGTCGTTCTCGTTAGTGTTTGCTAGTCGAACCGACTCAGGCGTGCGAATCTGTGTTCAGTTTATTCTAGGCCTATACGCTTACATTGCGTTACAAGTTTGCACCGGCTGGCGTATGTTTTATTTTACTTACCTAATTGTACCTCTACTTTGCTAATGTATATAGCAAACAGGATGGGTGACACTGACCTTCCCTGCCGTGGGCCCTTTGTCCTTTCTAGATTTTTGTAGATGTGTGGCTGCTCTGCTAAACAATACGTGTTTTATCTCCATAGAACAGTCTAATCTGGCTGATCTGTTCTAATAATGCTGTCGAATTTAAGTTGCCGAATTTACGACCAATGATATTCTAGAAAAACAGCCTATCAATTCTGCTGTATGCTTTAGTAGTTACTAGGAAAGTTGGTGGCAGGCTCTTTTGCTTGGCGCATGTTATCTCTGGCATCAATCGATCCAAAACTTATTCGGTCTGAATTCACTTTGCATTTTTCCAAGCATTCTGCTCTCGTTACATTGCATCGCCAACCTGCTCTATATACATTTGAACCCTTTAGCGATTGCGAAAGATCAGTAAATCTCCACAAGAGAACGAGCAACATTGCCGCCGTTGCCATGACTATAGTAAATTTAAATAGCAAAACAACCTAGACCGATGATAAATAAAACAAACCGAGCAAGCCACCAAGGTGGGGGGTGGGCGCGATCGAGAGAAGTAGAAGGAATCGGTATGTATGCTTGTTGCATCGAGCCGCTGGCATGCGACAAGGTGTTGTTGGAAACTGCTGCATGCATGCATACTGATTTCGTCTTCTGGCTCGATGTTGTTTATCCTTTTCTTTAAATCTCTTCTTCGTGTGTCCGCGTTTCCATACCGCGCAGTGCTTATGTAAAATTATGATGATTTTGATGCTGATGGTAACGATGATGATGATGATGATGATGATGGCCTTTCATCATCGAATACCGATGACCAAGGCGGCGAGGTCGCCACGAGACGCCTGAGCGAAGGACAGCCGAACTCTCGTGGTATAGGCGAGTGACTACGTGGCGGGTCTGCAAACGCTGACGCCCACGCGGGCAAAGCTCGGCAATCTGTCTCCCGCCCACGTCTGAGTGTGTCTGTGTGTATATGGGCGTTGGTATCTGGGTGCGGCTCTTGCAGCTGCTGCTGCTGCTGCTGTTCTGAGAAGTCAGCCATAAACGTTCCTTTCAAGGACTGCCTCTTCTTCATTTGAAGAAGACGCGACGCAGCGGGTTTAGAGAAGCAAACTCGCTGTTCCGCCCATCGTAGTAACAATTGGTTCCTCGCCTAGCCCTCTTCGATCCCTGTCACTCTGTTTCCCCTCCCCTTGGCATCTTTCTCCTCAGTGCATGTCTGCTTTTATGTAACGTCGTGTTGCGTTGACGCCAACAGCGTAGCCAGCAGCGCGGACCGTCGCTCAATGTATGGGGTTCGGGACTAGCCGGCGAGCCCGTGAAGCGTGTATAGTTGTTCTTAGAATCTCAACACGTACAAACGTGCCGCTATTGCTGCCATGTAAAATTTGCTTAGATTTTGCAGCCGATGCAAAAACGAGAACGGAACAAAATCGGCCGTTAACTTGACAGAGGGACCGAGGAACAGTAGAAAGAACCATAGCCACACATTGGAAGAAGTTGATAGCAATATGTACGTATATAACGAAATAGAACAATTGTTGTTGTGCCGACGAGAGTGACGTTTCGTTCGCACCAAGAAGCGACTAGCCTACGCGCAAAGCTGGCTATTCTCTGGTTGAGTAGCAACTTGAGCCATAGACACCTGCGACAATGTTCGTGTGATAACAAGCAGCAACCCCAGCAGTTCATCGAAAGAATGCGTCGCGTATACCTGAGGGTACTACGCGGGGAAACAAACTCTCTCATGGGGCCTGCGCCGATCCGTGCTAGTCTGCGCGGAGGCCCACAAGATCAAAGCAGTTCGAAACAGCACACAGCCTGCTTCGCATAGGTGTGCATTCGAATTCAAAGTAGCACAGGATATGTGCCCTTTGGGACGAGACGCAGTAGAAGAGAGCGGTGCGCGGCCTTGGTCAGAGGTAGCTTTAGGCAAGGCGTGACACGTACCAAATCGACACGATCCTATAATTTGTAGCTTTGAGCAAAATAAGGTTGCTAACCTCATTGCCGATGTTCTTTTGATCTCCAGTAAGCCTTCTTTCGAACAAATCAGGTTTGCCTCTTATAGCCTCCAGCAGACTCATATAGAGTACATCGGCCACTGTCCGGCCAGCTAAACCCCAGACGACTCTTCCCCAATAATCCCTTCAAGTAGCCTCTTAACGTGTGCCACGCACATGAAAAAGTGACATGTTTTTACATGAAGTGGTAGTGAACACTGAATCATTAATATGTTTTTGTATGTTTTCTTTTAAAAACTTTCTGGGCTGACTCTCTCAGCCAAGATTTAACGCCCATGGAACTTCTTTTCGCATTGCTTCATAGACGAACCCCATAAATACAAATGTGCAACAGTAAAGCTTAAACCAGCGCACCTATATGTCTCCTTCAGTCGCGAGGCGCAGACGAATACACCACGCCACCGGGCTCGACATATGTTTTCTATTGACTGTACTACTAAATACAAAATCGTCCATCGTCTTTGACCAGGTCGACCAACTGAATGCGTTTATCACACAGATAGCAAAACCCGACCACAATTTCCTCAACATTTTTAACGGACACGCGTACTATCCGACCGTTCGACCGTTTAATTGCTCCCCCCTCTCTCTCTTTCTCTATCTCTCATTTTCCCTTCGCTTCCGCACAGCAGATGAAATGCGGGGCACAACCTGGTAGCAGGCATTTCAGCAAGCAACACTTTCTGGAACAGCGTTCGACGCACGCGAACCGACCCAGCTGAACATGCGCGATGGGACACGGCGTGGAGTGGACTCGGGAGCGGCTCCTCCTCGCAAGACTCAATGAGGGCAGCGGCGAAAAGCAGAAAGCTGACGGGGCCGACCGGTCGACATGAACCGAAGCAAAGCGCTGGCTTCGAAGACAGACGGGATGCCGGGCTTGGGCTTGGACAGAGCAGGCTTGTACTTGCTTGGCTGCTGCTACCACCACCAGCATAGGAAAGCGAGCGGGTTCGAGGTTGGGTGGGTCAGTGGCACGAGAGGAGCCGCGCTGGGGGGGGGGGGGGGGTTGGAGGGAGGGGGTCGCTAAGGCCAGTTAGACTAGCGCTGTCAGATGAGATAGCTGTCAATTAACGACTTAATTAATCAGGAGCAGCAGCAGCGGCAGCAGCAGCAGCAGAACGGACGAGAAGAAGAGTCTAGTGCAGACAGACGCGTTTCTACTCGGGCTCAGCAGCAGAAGCTAAAGCAGCAGGGTCGTTGTCGTTGTCATCAGCATCAACAGCGCGGGCATCATTCACGACAGTGTTCCGCGCGAAATCGTCGCGCGGCGTTTTAGATGGTCGCTTCGGCTAGATCTTCTGCCCAGATCCGGCAGATCGGCCGTGAAACCACCAGGCCAGAGATAGATCGGAAGGATAGTAGATATACTACCACTATTCCCACAGCCCCTATTAGTATTACTACTACTACTACTACTAGGACGACCAACGACCAACGGTCGTAAAGAGTGACGCCGACAGCTTGTCGAACCGTTCTGCCTCGTCTATGAAAAAAAACACACACGCAGCAACAGCATCAGAATCAGCAGCAGCAGCTTCGGCTGTAGGAAGGAGCAAAATTGCCTCCGGCTTTTGATAGCATCAGAATGTCTCTATTGACGTGTATGACAGACTTTTTTTGACGACAAGCCAGAATGACTCCGTTGTGGTTAGACAGTCACGATCCCGGCTTCGCTGCCTAAAAGTCCGCTAAAGTCATTATTGCTGGAACATCGTATTCACGCTAACGCTTTAACCGATGTTGACGCATTGCCCAATTTACGACAGTGCTTGGTGTCATGACAATACACGTGGCTTAGTTTGATTGCGGTCACGTACGCGTCAACATCACCGCCTATAGGTGAACTATATATATATATATATATAAATATATATATATATATATATATATATATATATATATATATATATATATATATATGAATATATATATATATATATGAATATATATATATATATATATATATATATATATATTCATATATATATATATATATATATGAATATATATATATATATTCATATATACAGGGTGTATCGTAAAAAGTTGTACTTCTTTCGAGGTTTGATAGAGCTCGGCAAGAAAATAATTTTTCCCAATGGGCGGAAGCCAAGAAAACGTTTTGTTTAGGAGTGAGGATGAAATTTAGAAAAGTCGTTATTCTGCCTTATTTTCTCCTACATAGTTGTACAAAATCTACGTTTGCGGGAGAACCAGTCAACGCATGAAGCAACCAATCATACCAGTGTGTTCGGCGGAAAATTTTGCATAACCTAAATGACACCTAACGCAAGCTAGCAAAAAGCAAATAGGTGGAATAAAAAAAAATCATAAAAAGTCGATTTGTTGTTATAACTTACGTTGAAGCTTTCACGTGCAAAATCTAAAAATTTTGCCATTGCGCACAAATGACGAACACTCTCTGACGATAGCAAATTTAATGCCCGTCATTTCCGTACCAAAGTGATGGTGCTGCGTTACGTAGTTGCTGAGAAACTAGGCTTTTTCGACAGCCATATCAAAAGCAAAGGCATGCATACTTCCTAGCATCTTGGCCTGCTTTACCACAGAAACCACTTGCGCACGTCCAGAAACACACCAGCATTTATTTATTATAAGAAGTGCTCGAAGTTCCGTCCGTCTACCACTAAACACGTTCTGTAGCGATTGCACAGGCTCTCTTGCACTCGTGTAAATATGTTAGGCATTGCCCTAACGGCGTCAGCAGCGTTGAATATACGGTCAACCAGATCTTCACGCGATTCAACGGGGGTTTCGTAGACAACACTCTTTAGGTAGCCCCACAAAAAAAGTCGAGGCTTGTTAAATCGAGGCGAGGTGGCCAAGCTATAGACCCGCCTCGGCCGATCCACCGATTCTTGAATGCTTCGTTTAGGTATTCTCGAACCGTAGCAGAGTTGTGTGGCGGCATTTTCAGACGAAAGCTTTCCAGGATGCCTTCTAACAACTGGGTAACGTATGAATCAAAAACGCGCGATACGCAGCTGCATCTAATCTGGCGGAAACAAACACACCAGCATTTGTTTACGCTGAGCAGCCGGCTTTGTTTCGAAATTATTCGCCGTTCGCACAAGCTTCTATCGGAAATTTGCGCGGGCTTTGATTCGGAATTCGTCATTCGAGACGCCAAAACACCATAAGAAAGAAAAGGTCTATAGCTTGGCCACCTCGCTCCCCCGATTTAACAAGCCTCGACTTTTTTTGTGGGGCTACCTAAAGAGTGTTGTCTACGAAACCCCCGTTGAATCGCGTGAAGATCTGGTTGACCGTATATTCAACGCTGCTGACGCCGTTAGGGCAATGCCTAACATATTTACACGAGTGCAAGAGAGCCTGTGCAATCGCTACAGAACGTGTTTAGTGGTAGGCGGACGGAACTTCGAGCACTTCTTATAATAAATAAATGCTGGTGTGTTTCTGGACGTGCGCAAATGGTTTCTGTGGTAAAGCAGGTCAAGATGCTAGGAAGTATGCATGCCTTTGCTTTTGATATGGCTGTCGAAAAAGCCTAGTTTCTCAGCAACTACGTAACGCAGCACCATCACTTTGGTACGGAAATGACGGGCATTAAATTTGCTATCGTCAGGAGAGTGTTCGTCATTTGTGCGCAATGGCAAATTTTTAGATTTTGCACGTGAAAGCTTCAACGTAAGTTATAACAACAAATCGACTGTTTATGATTTTTTTTATTCCACCTATTTGCTTTTTGCTAGCTTGCGTTAGGTGTCATTTAGGTTATGCAAAATTTTCCGCCGAACACACTGGTATGATCGGTTGCTTCATGCGTTGACTGGTTCTCCCGCAAACGTAGATTTTGTACAACTATGTAGGAGAAAATAAGGCAGAATAACGACTTTTCTAAATTTCATCCTCACTCCTAAACAAAACGTTTTCTTGGCTTCCGCCCATTGGGAAAAATTATTTTCTTGCCGAGCTCTATCAAACCTCGAAAGAAGTACAACTTTTTACGTAACACCCTGTATATATATATATATATATATATATATATATATATATATATATATATATATATATATATATATATATATATATATATGAGAGAATTACTCTGCGCATTTTTAATCTAGTATAAGATATTGTTGGCGACTAACTGTAGACATCGGCGTGGGGTTTTTGAATGCTAGGTGATTTCCATATCCACGCATCCAGTTACCGGAGAGAGATAGAGAGACCCAGGCGGCTAGCCGGGTCTTGCACCAGCTGAACAAAGTGACGAAACGCCACTGGCCTTGCTGCATTGGATGACGCAATATCGGCGAACTGGCCCGAGGCGCCTGTGTAACCTCAGGACAAATTGCTTGGTCCAGCTCGTACAAAGCGTCAAAAGACGAGCTTGCAATTTAAGTCGTTTTTCTATTTCCAGCTGGCGGCGCATCTTCACCCTATGGTCGTAATACGATTCATCATAATGATGCCGTTAGATATGACTGTAGCCAGATTTATGATTGGTCCCGCTATGCTAGGCCGGCGACTTCTTCCAAGTTTCAAGCGGCAGCACCGTATTCAGATAGCTATCTTCTTTTTCTTGTTGTTGTTCTCTAGACGTGGCACATTAGGCCTGCTTTTCCATCAGTTCTATTTGTACGTTTCTCTCTCTCTCTCGCGCTATGTTTCACGCCAGCGGAAATCTATCGACTACTTTGCAATGGCAGCAGGCAAAGCGTCAGCAGCACCTCCCCAATCGGCTCGCTCAATCGCTCGCCAAGACGTCAAGAGGTCGGGCGTGGTTGACGCACAGCGTCGTCAGCGTCGACCTTGTGCGGTGCGCTTCGAAGAGATTGGCGATCACCTCGGTCGCCTTCGTCCGTAGCGCTAGAGCCCAGCCTATAGTTGTGTATCGCTTTCCTGCCCTCTCATTCTCTGTTTCGTCAGTTCTCTCTTTTCTTTTCTTATTCATTCATTCTTCCTTCGTGTCCTTTCCTTCCTCCTAGCTGACCCTTTTCGTTACTTCTTGGGCTGTTCTCTTCCGTTCCTTATTTGCCCCCGATGGCTCTTTTCCCACCTCTAGTGTATTTTATCTCTCACTATCTTTCTTTCGCCCTCTATATATAGATTATATAGTATATATATATATATATATATATATATATATATATATATATATATATATATATATATATATATATATATACATATATCTTTATACATATAAATATACATATACGTATAGCATGCCCAGCGGAATACGCCCCGAGTAAACGGCCTACTCGAAAACACTACTCGAACAACAGAAGACATGGGCCGAAAGACACCACGGCCCGTCGGCTGTCTTTTAAGAGGGCCTCTGCCGTTCAACGAGCACACGGACATCAGCGGCGAGCCGCTTGTTGTTGGGCCGGAGTTATTCGGCCGTCGCGTAATGCAGTAACAGTCGACGGAGGCAAATTGGCCAGAGATTCGAGAAGCAACAACGATAGCCTCCGGAATGCATGATGTATGTCTGCGTACTTCTATTACACAAACATACCCTCCATCTCTATATTTTCTCCTTCGGCCATCGTCGGCGGCAAAACGGCATTTCTCATGACGGCGAAAGCTTTAACAGTGTGCTTTAAAAATCATGCACGACGGATTTTGACATGATCAGCAGGCTGCCTGATAGGTTGCTGCCAATGTCACGTTAGCTTGTCTTGTTGTCTTGCTAGGCAGCGTTCGGCATGATTTACTGACGGGGCTTTGAATGCTAGTTATCCGATTACGCGTTACAAAAACATGGTTAGACATCCTTAACTGACAACAAGGACACTCATGTACGTGAAGACGTGTATACATACGTTCGAGCCCATACGACGGCAAATCATAAAAATGGTTGCGGCCCAACGTGGCAAAAGTTTCTCATCGTCATAGCGCCTTGAATACTAATAGGATACTTGATTACAGGAGTGTCCCGTCCTTAAATTAGAGAAGGTGTGTGGAAGTGCTTGCCAATTTCACCAGCAAGTCACCAGAAAGTTGTTATCTAAATGTGACGTGTGGTTTGATCTAATTAGTGACTGGGTGTGATGGAGCTGTCGTCAACTCCCCGGCCGGCAAGAGATCAAAGTAAAAGCCTTGCGCATGTCCGAGCATAGCCCCCGAAGCGGGACATTGCTAATTCTACTGATCACCTGATACACACAAATACACGATTGAATGCAAAAAAGTCCTGCTAAACTTTCACGTTGCAAGGTGTACTTCACGTGCGATATTTGAACGTAAGCGCTGAATTAATCGCTAACTTAATCACAAGGTGCGTGGGTAGACCGACGCACAGTCTAGTGTAAACAAGAATCTTTTTTTGCAAACAGGCTTTGATAATGCTGCTTCAGAAATCAATATTATTAAACGTAAACCAATGCGTCTAGATGTCCGATTGTATATTGACAAAATCCTCAATCAATAGTTATAGCAGCCCATTAAACAGTTTCATGAACAAGAACGGAAACGGTTTTTATCTCGGACAGGGCACGTAGGACGGCGATCATAGACCAGCAGGGATTAACGATACGACTAAACTCGGCCTGTTGGTAGCACGCCCCCAAGGCGTGTGCTCTAAACCTCATCATAGTGTCTAATGCAATGATTTGAGAATTTAGCAATTATATATATATATATATATATATATATAAAAGGGGATCTAAAAAGTCTTATAAACATTTATAAAAATAAGAAAAGATTTATTTATTCATCCAAAGTGTTAACATTCCTTTCAAATTGCTGCTGCTCGATGCAGTCCACTTGTCACACCTTCTTTCTCATTTTAGAATAGGAAGATAAGGGAAATATAGAAATCAAATGTTTGCGGTATAATTCCCGTATTAACCGTAGAACTAGGTGGCAAAATGATCTTGTAGCCAAATATATAGTTAATAAACACTCAAAAGAGACTTGGCGTTAATTCTGCTTTGTCTGAATTTCGTCGATCGACCCTTGACTTGGAAGCACCTCTGGGTGGATTGGGCTTTGGTCTTGATGTCGTAAAAAATGTTATATGACTCGTTTTTCTGCAAACACTCTCTGAAGCAATCCAGAGTTTTCAGGTACCGCGTGAGGGTTTAATTCAGGCATTTCCCGACGGGCATTAATTTGCTGGATATTCACCATTTTGGAACAAACTTTTCTGCCAGTCTTCTGGAGCATAAAATTTTAGTCAAAGCTTTTACAGCCGATCCACAAGTTATTTACTATTCCTCAGCTACTTCCCTAATAGTAACGCGGCGATTGTTTGAAAAAAGTACCCTGTCTTTTTAAACATTTCCTTCTGATTTTCGAACGGGGGTCAGCTTTGGTCTCTTCATGCCCGTCGCAAAATCGATAATACTACGTATATACAACGTTCGATCACCGTAAGCGGTTCGTAATATTTTCACCACTAAGAACATATGATTTGGCTTTTAACACAGAATTTTAGCACATTCGTTGATCCTTTATAAAAGTCGCCGAACCTCGTTTTCCTCAGTCCTTTGAACCAAACTTAAAAAACAAGGCTGCCACTGATTCTCGCGAAATTTGTAGCTGATGAATGACGCTTCTAAGCAAAACAAACCGGAGAACCTTGGTGGTTTCGGTGTGGCGACAGAATTCAAAGTACTAGTGCTTGCCGATCTGCTTTCGTATATATATATATATATATATATATATATATATATATATATATATATATATATATGTTTAAATAACCGGTGTACACGTTCATAAAGAGAAAATTGTTACCTCTAATATTTAAGCAAATAAAATATCTAAAAGCTACTTAAATAAGTTAAAACGGGAACAAAATCAAAGTGGCTTCTAGTATATATATATATATATATATATATATATATATATGTTCACAAACTGTGATCTTGTAGACCACGCGTATAAACTTAAAGTTAAACGTACCTTAGCTAGGAGTTCTTCGGCTTTGGTAAGGATGGTCTCGAATGACTCGCGGTGAAGAAAGATTTTTCGTGACTGGATCTCCGAAAGAAAGTCTTTTCCAGCAGCATCACTCCGACATTCTGCGAGAGCGAGCGTGCAATATCGCCGTGCACCTGCGAGTCGACCTCGACCTCCTGAAGCAGGATCTCCCAACAGTTAAACAGGCTGCTCGTATACGCCGGTCTGATGACGTTGTTGCCAGAGTCGTCATCGTCATAGTAGGTGATGAAGGTGATGAAGTCGACCACGACGACAGCAGCGACAACAGCAGAGATAGGGCGGAGAGGAGGGTAACAAACAAACAACCAACAAATACAACACATGGTTAGCATGCGCCTTTGACCTGGCAGGCTGTATGCTGCTTATTATACATAACGTATGTCGCCAGCCGTATGAGTCAACCGTCAACGTAAGCGCCACAATGACTAAGTTCGTGTACACACTAGCCGATTTGCTCGATTCGCATATTGTTAATCATGTAAGTGTGTGGCGCTCTAGCGTGTTGCACGATCTGAAACGCGCAGGGATTTTTTGTTCGCTTGCCAGAGGCAAAAGCACTCGCTTACAGATACTTAAGGCTTACTACTATATGCACTCGCTTACTATACAGTGCAGTACAAGGTTTGGTTTATTGACGGAACTGTGTTTCTTCCATATTGCTTAAGTTATTGTACAAATAATAGGCAAAAGGAGTGGCTCAGTGTACACATTTGCACAAATTTACACCGTTTTACACACACACAGTTTATACATTTACGCAACTTGTATATATATATATATATATATATATATTGTTGGAGGATTACCTTAAGAACGTAAATGACGTTTGTAGATTACTTGTTAAATACGGTTTATCAGATATATGATCTCATATGTCTCGTCACGGGCATTAGCCTGTAATGTAACGAAACTCACAAACGAAGAAAAAATATCAACATGCCCGCAGTGACTTTTTTAGCACTTGGGCTTAAACTGAGGTCAATGCAGGGTTCAGCGACCGTGTCAGTCGGTTGTAAAAACCTCTTTTGTAGCCTTCCTCCGCTTCATATCTGTCTGAACGCGCCAAAAAAATGTTACTCGTCCGACTTTATGTAGTTCTGCAAGAGCATATCTATCCTGTCTATCGGTGCCAACGAGAGCTCATGTTGTGAACCTTCGTATCGGTGGGGGGACGCTCGACAGAAGCGCTGATCCAAGTCAGGCAAACGTTTGTTATCACTGTTGCGATTAAGTTGCTTTAATTATTGAATCTAAAATGAAAGGAAAATGTGGCTGACGCCTTGACGGAACACAAATGACTCTAGGCGTGCTCGCCTTTCTTCCGGGACAACTTAGAGGCGCGACAGTTTGTACTGGCTGGCACGTTCTGTATGCATGCCGCAAGCCTGGGCTGTGCAGCGTGTGTCGTAACGTTGTGTCTATGCAATGTAGTTTCGTACACAAACATGCAGACGTACGCAGTGTAGTGATCTGTGAACCCGTAGCCAACAAATGTCAATATGACAGCATAAGCTGCTTTGAAGTGCTGTACTTCATGATTTTTAGAGACCGACTGCATTACTTCTTTGACCTTTGCAATCTACAGTTTTCTCCCCCCCCTCTCTATATTTCTCTCTCTCTTTCTCTCTCTCTCTATATATATATATATATGTTTGCCATACAGCATCAAAATCCGATTAGATACTTCGTACAAAATCCAGTTGAACCAAACGGGCTGCATCAATGTGACGTGTTTTGTATTGACGTGCGTCATATTGATCGTCATATTGGAAAGCGATATTCGTTTGCTTTGCATATCATCATAGTGTCGTGCTCTTCCGGAGGTGGAAGCCTTCCGGAGGCAAGCCGCGTGAAGTTTCGTATTCAGGTAACTCAGTCTCGGCTCCTATTCGTCTCTCCGTTGCGCGATCATTGCTTTGACGTGCCCAGATCTGACTTGGCAGATTGACACATCGGCATGTTGTTGTATTGCAAATAAGTCGTTTGTCCTTGCCGTCTTTTTACGTCCGTCGTAGAAACTAGACCACTCGTTGTGAACAATTGAGTAAGTCACTCATGGTTACATTGCAGGTATAGATCGTGACCGTTTTTGAGGCTTTTTTTTTGGCGGTACGCCTTGCATATTTATACATTGGGCACGTTGTTAAACAATACAAGTGTCATCAATGCTCACTGGCGGGCTTCACTAAAGCCACAGACACGCATACTTTTTTACAAAAATAAAACACTTTGATACACGCCTGAGAGCACAGTCGCCAGACAGGTATGAACTGGCATATCAGGTATGGACGTGGCGATCGTCACATGCAAGACCAGACTAGAGAGGAAAGGCACTAAATATATGCAGGTTTCCAATCTCTCGTCGGGCTTGCTCAGTTTTATTTTTCCATTCGAGATAAAGCTTTCAAATGGTACTGTACGCAGCGTCTTCACCCTCAATCGAATTATCTTAACAACCGGTGCACAGCCTGACAATTAATGGCACCAGCTTGTGATGTGTGATCACTATGTTATCTGCGTACGGCACAACTATAACGCTCGCGAGATCTGGAAAGACAAAGATCACCAATCTGCAATTTGTTTTTATATATTAATTGATGGTGAAATGTCTATATCCTTGGTGAAAATAGTTTAGTCAAAGCTGAATAAACCGAAATGCTCAACCACCCGCGCTTACTATTTAATCAGAGATGAATTGTTTCTGTGGCACTAAGAGCGATCGATTGCTCTCGAATATATTTTAGATGCTTTGCAACACGCCCAGCAAAAGTGGCCTGCCCGTTAACAGTTGACCGTGAGATCACATATCACCCGAAATAAAAACATCTCGAGTCACTGAGGGTGGCGGTTATGATGACGAGTTTAGATATAAATTCGAGGACGTTTTCTATGATAGCGTGTGCCGTAGTTGCCAGCCGGTTCGCTGAGTCTATGTTAGTGGGGGTTAGCACTCTCTGTGCAAGTATGCAGGCACATTTTGAGAGATGAAGAAGAGATTGTCCACGGAACTTCGAGATGCGCTTTGTTGTCGTGGAAGTGTGCAGGATTAGCGACGTGGTAGGCGCCGCTGATCAAAAACGCCCATTCAGGACGCCTCTTTAGGGCACGCTGAAACAGAGCACCGGAGCTGGGACCGACCCAATGGGAAGGGATGTCGCGGCCGCGTGCTTTTTTGCAGAAAATTGTCATGTTGTTATTTTTATGCTGCTGTTATTATCGTTATTGTTTTTACGCTGTTGTCGTCATGGCTTTATGTCGTCGTTATTCGTTAATGTTGTTTGTACTATTAATACGTAAATTACGATTTAGAAAGCAGCTGACTAGAGTAATAGTTTAGCGGGATGGTAGTGCGATGATACACTTCGCGCATTTACATAATCCAATGCTGCCAAGTAGCATCAGCAGCAGCGTCCATCGTCACAGCCAAAGCAGCGAAGCAGTAGCCGAGGCGACAGAAGGACGAATGCAAATTTCATTCGCTACGTCGGCGCGTAAAGAGGTTGCTTGCCGCGTGCCGTTTTTCTGCCTGCCTTGACGAAGCCATCAAAAGACATACGCGAGATTTTTTCCTTCTTCTCCTCCTCCCTAGGCCGGCGCCGGCGGGAAGAAAGGAGGAAAAAAATCTACCGCGCCAACGCGTACCGGCAATATCATCGCCATCTTCGGCATCTTACTCATCCCCTCACCGCCTTGCCTCGACGACATCGTAGCGATGGCCGAAGTGGCACATCCCATGTGCCAGATGTTGGGCACCACACAAACAACAACACGGACGCCCCAACAACAAAGACCGCTCGTATCTATGCAGCAGCGAACTGCGTCCACAAAGTCCACACGATGATGTCGACGATGAAGTCTGCATCTGCTGCTGCTGTTGTCTCTCCCGCTCCCACCGCCTCCGCCATTGCAGCATCCTCACAGCGTCCTCTGTCACGGTCCCAGCATTTCCAGCCCCGGGAGTAAACAAGCCAAGGTCGAACGGCGACAATATTGTTTGATTACATATGCTTACCCACCTGGAATATCTACGGCTCGAGAATCGGACGACGAGAGACGGTGGCTTCAGACGTACGAGAGAGAGAGAAGTGATTGAGAGAGCTTTATGTAAGCGCTTAGTTGTACGCGAGGTGTGAGCGGGGCAAATCAAATTTGAGAGACATAATGATGAGCATGGTCAAGTCAAGTGACGACGACCCGGCTGACGAGTTGGCGATCTGTCGAACTTTGGCAAGTATGACTGGGTCCTCGTCGGCGAGCGAGAAGCTGTGCCGACGAGCGAGCCATGCCTGCCTACGTTGTTCGGTCGCACTGCGAGCTCGGCGTCTCCGAGAGCCTTAAAAGGCCTGTGAATGAGTGAGATTCCGTACGGGGCCAGCTTTGATGAGGGCACTTGGGTGGCTTGGCGATGCAGGTGGCGACGCAAGCTAAAACCGCGCTTGCTACATCGACACATCGAATCACGTACGGAAGGGAGAATACGGCACGTCCACTTAGCAACACACAGCAAGTACGCACATTACTACCCACCTCCACTCCCTCCGGACTCCCGCACCCCTCTCAGTCCTAGGCAAGGATTTATTTAGGCCCCTAGTTACAGTGGACTAGCCTGCATTTGACAGACTTTTATAATACAACGTCGTATCCAGCGTGCTACTGTGAAGTAGTAGAAGCGGTGTACGACTAGAGGCATCTTCGCACATGGTTTGGGAGTAGACAGGAATAGAGGCTGGTTGCACCTTAAACAGGGTAAAAACTTTCATTTCTAAACAAAGCCGGTCAACAGGTCCCCTGTCTCAATAGAGACATGGTGCGCAAGTAATTCTACTATATTTGGTATTATATTGATTTGCTTCTTAACGTTCTTGCTAGTTAAATACCAATGCAGCATTGCTGGTGAAATCCGGTTTGCTATACAATTGAAAACAGCGTTAATATGAACATGGCTGCTTTACAATGGCTCTGCGACATCTCTATACGTTTGCCACAACCGTTCGGCTGCCCTACGAATAGAAGATTTCTATCGCGACCGAGCTTCAGGTGGCAAAGAGGTTTTACTTCGGCTGAAACCTCTCAACCTCGGCCTCTTTGTGACTTTTCTCGGTACGACCGTGGCCATTTCTTCAAGGTTTGTCAGAGAGACACCAAATTGGGAGTATTTTGGCACAATCGAATCCACGTCCTCCTTTCTTTCTTCTTCTTATGTTGGCTAGTAGAGGACTACTACGTGTATGCGACAACTTTGTTTTCCACCTGCTTAGCCAGGCTATGCTGCGTTCATACCGGACTAATCTGGGCTTTTCCGCAGGGGAATGTAGCAGCAGGACGATGTTTAATCAGATTCACACTCAGAGAAAATAAAATAAATACTCCGGAGCACGATCAGATTCTTTCGTTAGATTTAACGACGACATTTCCACAAATTCCGAGTTACTGAAAAGCCACATACAGGAAACACTATCTACTAATATAAAGGTGACTTTCTGTTTTTGCTAGATAAGACCCAAGATACTGATAAAAGTCAGTGTATAATATTGTATATAAATGAATAAAAATGTAATTCTCTCTATTATAGGCGGATATAGTTATTTAATAATAGCAATGCATGTCATTTAAAATTCTAAGAATCTTAGAGTATTTATTTTAAATGGCAGAGGTATTTATACGGCGCAGTGATCCAATATGGCCGTATTGTGACGGAAAATAGCTAAATGTAAATACGCAAATGTAAAATGAAACAAAATAAATTATATATATATATATATATATATATATATATATACATGCGTGTCAACGGAGCGGACTGCAGGAGATAGCCGGCTACCTTGACGCCAACAGCCGTAAGATCTATATGGGACGACGCATAACCTTTTAAATCGTCCTTCTTTAAGGTTCGCATATTTGAGTTAATATGATAGGTAAATAACAATAGTTATACCTAAACGGGTAGCTAAAAACAGAATGATCATATTGACAAATCTGAATAATAAAATATAATTACGTGCCTTTTTAATTACTTATACATGTACGAGTACACCGTTGGCTTTAAGCCTGTTGTGGTTCTGTAAAACGACGGAACACCACAGGGCAACGCACTCAGTCTGACCCTTGTCATGCTCATTGCCGATCTGGTATCCTTTATCAGAGAGAGGTTCCGAACTTTTGTTGCTCTAGAGACAGGCGAGTTGTGATAGCACACAGCAATATATCTGCCTTGCAGCTTGTCTAAAGATGTATTCTTTTAGTAGCCGTTACAGGGGATGGTGCCGCATACGTGGTCTAATGGACTCGTGCGCTAGTCACGGTTGTCATCAACGGAAAAAAAAACTTGATTTTGTGATTTGGTCTACGCATTAACTTCGACACGGTGCGTTTCCACGCTATGAAGATGGCACGTTGCGTGCAACAAAAAACGGCGTACGCAGACGTCGCTAAAATACATTATCAAGGAACAATTATATATATATATATATAGTTCTCTGTGAGCATATACACATCTAATATTTTGCTTACGTCATCTAAAATGTGTATAACGTTTTGACATCGTAGTTACAATATGATGTGCTCGTTTGGTACATTTAGCTGCCAATCAAGCAACACGTGCGCTAAAAGGATGTGTTAAAGAAATCCAGGTTTTGAAAGCCTGCATTTATGTGAAGGCTATAAAATTTAGGGTGGTCAGTATCTGACCAAAACATAACGAAAGTGCCTGCATTTTGTTGGAAATTGGTCTTTCCTCTTGAGATATGTTCATTCATTGTGTACGCTCTCTTGTTTTAGGCGGGGAAAATATTGTCCGCGTTAGTCTGGGCCTCAACGAACATGCGGCCTCGGCAAATAAATCACGTCAGGGGCTTCAAAACCGCAGGCGGCTAATAAGCTCTATATAAATAAGTCTCAGACCATCTAACCAACTAATTGCGTCTGCTGTCTCTCTTCGGCGAGGTGCAAGATGAGTAGGCCTTTGTGTCAAAATCGTGACGATTTCTGTTCGCTTGGCTAGACTATTTGAGTGGAAGTTGCACTGTAAACGTTGTTTGCCCAGACAAGGAAACGCAGTTCAGCGATTCAGAATGTAGAAGTTGTCCACTGCATACAGGAGCCGGTTGTTCAATCCAGGTAGATACGGTTTGTTTTAGCATTAAACGTTTCGACGATTTGATTTACTTTATTTACTTGGCGCTAACAGGCATGCCTGTGATTGTCGCTGCCTAAAGGCAGGCGGGATCTCTCAGAAGATACAAGTTTTATGTCAATGTTCTGTTTATCGGTCTGAGATAGAGCCTTGTCCCGAGAAACGGGAAGGGCTTTGAGAACGCCGCACTTGTGTGTACCTTTGTCTTATTGTATACTAAGGCAGTTTCCGGTCATAGGGTTCATTAGTCAACTTGGTGGGGATGCTACTCAAACGCTCGAAGATCGTACCCTAAAGAGCAGAGGAGCGGCTTGATGAGGTATCTAGAAGCGGAAGAAAATAATTGACTTGTCTAAAAGAAACTAACTGAACACAACTCAACGGTAGTATCTGATGATGGTAGCATCACTCTATAGCAGAAATGCTATGGACTATGCACACGCAAAAGCAATTAATAATTTATATGTGCTTTTCTACAATTAGAGAAAACAGTCTTTGTCGCACTTGTAGGTCATGAACGACTACCGTGTTCCTTTCGCTTATACGATTATGCAGATCAAATTTTTGTATCGTACTGGAGAGTCCGCATTGCACATACTGACATAAAAATAACGTATTACATGTAAGAATTTCCGAACATACCGGGAAAAAAATGTAATGTTCTCTGCCGAGTCAATAAGGACATATGTTATACTTAAAACGTTCACGTCGAATTGAATGACTTATCGTGATTAACCTAGTGTGTAAAATCTCGAAACTGAATAAAGTTCAAAGGACTATAGAAAATTGAATTTGTAGAACTTTCGAAGCTATGTGTTCCAGGGTAGAGCCGTTTTCACCCATTGTTCGGCCTTTTGCGAAACTTCTTATTTGTTCCCAAACATTGTTTTTTTTGTACACTATTTTTTTTTAAGATAACTGTTAGTGATCCAGTGTGGAATGACCAAGCGGCACAAAAATGAATAAACCCCCAGGACATCAGGGATTATCGAATCTGCTGCGATCAGGTCTGCACACCAGAAGCACACCAGCGAAGTATTGCGCCCAATTAGCTACCCAGGCACCCACACCGCCACTATTTGAGGAACATCTGTTGAGTATTTTATACAGAGCGAATTACACTTATGTTAAGAATGATGCGTAAGACGTCAGCGCTACAACTATTACAGCTGCTATGAAAACGAATTGCATTGATTGGCCATAGTAATTATAGTAGTAGCCTTTGTAGCGTTGTATTAATTAGTCACAGCAGTAGTAGTAGTAGTAGTAGTAGTAGTAGTAGTAGCCTTCGTTCGCTTCCAGCTGTGTAGCCAGAAGACAAAAACGAAGAGATGTCACTTATTCATCTGCACTTCTCGCGCGGTTGACCTGCGACTTGTTTCTCAAGACAGCTAGAATGCGTTTGCGACCGTGGCATGTCGGGGCGATGGCTGTAGGATCTAAACGGCAACAGTGTCGCTGCGACGGACCCCCGCCGATTCTGTGTTCCAGTCTGCCGTAGTACTCGAACGTGCACTGGATATTCTGCATATATATATATATATATATATATGTATATAAAGAGATAGAGAGAGGCACCAGAAGGAGACAGCAATGGGAGCATAAATTTAGAAGAAATATGAGAAAACTAAAGTGCGGGCGGCGACGCCACTTTCATTGCGCGACGAGCAGTGTGCTGTCATTCCATGCCGACAGCGACTCACCGGGCACATATATATATATATATATATATATAATATATTTATGCACAGTCGTACATATGTACGGTCTGCTTGCAGCCAAAGAAAAATACGCAGAGCAATTCTAACTGAAAAAAGGACGCGGAGGAGTGGAATCAGTTTAGCGCTGTATGAGAAGCACTGAGAAAGGCGCTAAGAGAGTCTGTGATTCTGACAACGAAAAAGAATGGGAGGGCAGAAAAGGAGAAGACAGGCCTATTGAAAAAAGAATGCTGAAAATCAAAAATACGGCGGACAATGACAATGGACAATGGATTAGTGAGGAAATGTGTGAGAAACTGCTGCGAACGAAGCAAAACGCGTTAGACTCCCTTCGAGTAGGCTTATGTGGGTGTCAACACGAGCCTGCCTATGTTCGGAGCCGACTGTGAGCGACTTCACATCTGTCAATATCGTGTCTGGCTGAACGACATCGTCCGCCGGCTTCGAGGACGTAAAGAAATCTGTTCTAGATGGACGGGTGACAGCATGACTAAAACGACATAGGTAGAGGGCCGGAGTTTTGGAATCTCGTCCGCTTCGCGCTTACCAGCACCTTCATGATTATTCCCACTGTCACACGCGAAGAAACAGCTTTTCCGGAGGTCACTTCTACTATTTATCCACCGAATCGTGCAAACGCATCCTTTCTTTATTGCTTTCTTAATGAAAGGGACTTTGTCTTTCGATAGTCTGCCTTTTATTGAGCTACACTTGTAGTCAGACAACAAATCAGTGAATACGTGACTCACATTAGCGAGACTTACAATTGCCATATGCAAATTGACACGCTGTACTTAGATACGCTATAT
>QVRM01001506.1:0-53352 GCA_003439945.1 Dermanyssus gallinae
CTGACGTACCAACCGCAACGCACTTGCTCTCCTCCATCATTGGTCCTATTCTATTTTTTCTTCTTTTTCTTCTTGCATCGTCGTATCGTGCCCCGCCCACCAAATCGATTATGTTTTTTTTCACATCCCTTCCCTTTCTTTCAGAACTCTAACTTCCTTCCTTCAGCCCCTCCCTCGCCCGCCCGACGTGTTAGAACCATCATCCTCGGTGCCGGCACTTAGCAGCCGCTGCACAGATCCTGCTCTTTGATCTGTGCGTGTTCGACGACGGAGCACGGACGACTGTTATCAAACTGTAGGTGGTGTAGTGTTGCTGTTGTTGCCGCTTTTGTCATGAGGCTCACAAAGATCAACTCTCGTAGTCACTCTAGAATGTAGGCGAAACCTGCAGGCTGTCTCATACCCACACCCTTCGACCCAGCTTAGCTGAAGTCAAGAAATAAATCCAAGTAACCAAAGGTTTGTCTGCAGGGTTGGCGACGCAATTTCCTACGACAGCGACAACTTCAGCTACTACGACTACAACTACTACAACTACTGGTTCTACAGCGACTTCTGAAAGGACGTGATCGCGACCTCCGGAATAGGGCAAAATGTTGTCTCAGATCAGCATGCTCGTAGCCTCGATGATCGCTGTGCATTCGTTAGGTGAGTTTACTTCGTACATTGGACTCATAAGCTCTAACACTGGTTGCCCTGTCAAATTTGATGGTCTAGCCGAGTTGACATGCATTTTGAACAAGAATGCTGCTTACGGCCGTTTGTTTTATTCCGCTCTCTTTGTGTCAGACTCGCATGTGCAAAACTCGCAAAACTTTATTCAATTCAGTATTTATTGCACCATCATTTTGGTAGACAGAAGATTTTATAGACTCGTTTATCTAAAAGGATAACATCATTAGAGGCGAGAGAGACAGTGGCTCGTTAGCAACTGCCGCTTGCAGTTGGTAGTAGGTCCAGAATGAAAGACGTTTTAATGGAAGTTGTGTTTTTTTTTCAAGACGATGTACCTCCGACGACGTAGAGTACCTACGGGCTTCCTTACGAAACTGTCGGCAGGCCTATCTTTAATGCATCGAGAGCCGGACATGTTGAGTCATAGGAGAGAGACTAGAGTTTCTCCAACAGCCTTTGTGGCAGTAACTCTACGTGTGAGACACACGTGGACAACACGTTGTGTGTGCACAAGGCGCAACGCACATACTTGATCGTAGTGCGAAAATGTTTTAGGTGCTTTCGCCGAGTGCCAGGGTATAGTCCTTATACGGTTCTCCTCCTGAGACCAGAAGCTAGCCAGCGTAGCGTGGATAACCCTTCTACAGGAGAAGCAGTTACTTACTTACCTACTTGATCGGGCCTCTTCATTTATGTGACTACAGGTAAAGCTATGTGTTTCGAGTGTGAGTAGTTGTCGAGGGCGTTGGTTGCAGGATCTATCTATCTATTCACGAACCGAGAAAACTTTTAGATGGCGGTGCGCAATAGCTCTGGTTTGAGATTAGCTGCCGGTCTCGTTGTACGACGTCACAGATGTCGATACCACGATCGCATGGAATCGGTAAATCATCATGGTTTCTCGTGCGCTTTGAGTGTTGGTCGAGCTTGACACTCAGCCTTAAATGACACACGTTTAATAAGCACCTACTATGGGTGGAGTGGTAGCAGCCCACGCGGCTTATGTTTCCAGGTCGGCTAAGACTAACATGAGCAGGACACACTCAGAGACCAACTATTCTCACGTGACGTTTTGATCCGTTAGCGTTTGAGCCGTTGGGAGGTCCTGGCCTCCTCGCATATACCCTGTTTCATCGCGTTGGCAAAGTTTCTAATTTTTCGGCCAGAGACTCAAGGTAATGACGGTTTTTGTGTCAGAGGCTGTTACTCTCTTTATAGACAAAAAAACGCGGCTTCTGTTAGGGAGACTTTGTTGAATTGGTTTGTTATCAACAAAAGTTCTCTAGGAAGTCTGCTTCTCTGAGCTGAGGTAAAACGCTCAAGTTATTTTGTTAAAGCTAGAAGTCAAGACGCGGATCAACATTCGCCGCATTTCAAGGCAACGTCTCCAATGCAATTGCTTTAGAAATCGAGCCTGTACTTCAATGATTGCACTCTCAAAAAGCATAATCAGTATATGTACAGGTTGATTAGACTAAACATTCAGTTCGACTAGAGACATCGGCGACACAAGTTCCAGGTCAAGCTTGGAACTTGGCCTGGTACTTCTCGCAAGCTGCACGCAGACATATGTACATGGGCGTCACTTCGTCACTCCAAGACTATGCAGAAGTCGTGATGGCAGCCAAGCACCATATAGGGTGTTTGGCTATATATTGAGCATATATAACCGTATAAGCACATGTCTGTTGCTTCGACCGTGGCCTGACCCGACAAGTATCTACGATGTTAGAATTCCAATTGTTGGGACTCGCGGTGAGCTCCTTCCACCACGCTTCTAATCGTTTTAAATTTTAATGAAATACTCTGCCTTCTCACAGTAAATTCCTTGCCTCCGCAGCACTTAACTCATCACGGATGTGCCTAAGATAGCGCAGATGCAGAACAGGGTATAGAGCATTGGGACACCGTGGTGTGCAACAAGGGTAGGGTTTATGGAAAAAAGCGTTTCAAATAGACTATGCTCAAATAGGCAAAAGTTTGTTGACGGGCTTGTTTGTGGTCGTTCTACATAGTCCGTTACTGTGGATACCAATACAGAAATACGCGTAAATCCTCCTCTTTTTGTCTGGCATATAAACGCCATTTCTTTAGAACAGTAGCGGATAGGTATTTGTTTTATTATTAGACGAATGCTATCGTATGTTTTAATTATAATTTACCTATATTACGAAAGCTGACTCATCAGGTGTAGTTTTTTTTAAAACGCGTAAAGGTATATACGCACCATGATCTACTGCACTAGCAGTGTTCTGGCGGCTATATATGACGCTTTCTATATATATTTTTTTTATCTATTAAAAGGTTCGCCGTCTGCTATCAGTTCCTGTAGCAGCAGCAGGCGGTGGCATGTGAGTTCCCCTGTAATTTGTATCTTTAAAATAAATGCTTTTGTTACTTTTTTACATTTCTGCGGCGTCGAATCGACGCTGACTTGCAGGTGGCCACGAGGCGCTGGCTGCCGAAGAGAATGTCACATCGTTTAATGTCGACCAGTTTCGGGCGAACGCTGCTTCGGTAGTAACGGATATGGCCATGTACCTCTACATGATCGAAGGCATCGTGATGTCGAAGTTAGGAGACATTCCGTTTGGAGAACACACGGAGCCGATTGTACGGCAGTTTTTCAGTACGTACCCAACAACGTCGATCACTGCGCGAACTGAGTAGCCAAAAACGGAATCAATAGTTTTTGCCTAACTACCGGTTAGGAAGAGACTATTGATTGAACACACATTCCCCTGTACTGTGAATGTCAGTGGCTCGATGGACTATAGTTACTTGCGTATGTGCCATTTTGAATGAAATTGGTGGTTGCAAATGTATTGTTCACTTCTAGACCTTTCTGATTAGGGGAGCATGGGCATATATGCAGATTTTAGTGCCTTTTTTGGTAATCATTCAATCCATTTTAGAAGTAGTGTCCTACGTGTATTGTGCAGTGATTTATATGTTAGTTGCTCTACTTACCAACTTCGTACAACCGGATACAGCTATTTTTAATGCTGCTAAGTGAACACCACTAAGCATGCACAACATCACTGTGTGTTTTGTCGGATCTCGTAGAGACGCTACCTGAGTACACGGCGAACTGTCACATGGGCGTACCGGAGAGGAACTATTCCGTGCAGAAGTTCTTTAGTGACCTTTCATTTAACCTCGACACGATTGGAAAACATTATAGGGAGCTTAAGCGCAACAATGACAAGAGTCTGGAAGCAGAAAGAAATGTCTCTCAGAGCATGTCATCATGTAAGTATTCCATGAAACTTTTAAACCCAACTTAAGTTAAATATATATATATATATATATATACATACATATATATTACATTAAACAAATGTACGTCTATTGCGCGTTGCATTAATATGAAATAGCTACTGAGAAATGCATTTTTTACTTCTCGAGTACAGATGTAGGAACCTGTCGGAAGGCTTTTTAAGAGAATGTTTAAGAAAGTATATATATTGGAGCTACAAAAAGTTTTTCGGTTTTGTCTGTAAAGAATCATTAAAAAATCCGGAAAAAAAACTCTGTAGACCCTTTGTATATATATGTATGTATATATATATATATATATATATAAAATCGTTTACTATGTAAATGGTTGGTTTGCTAATATCACGTCATCTCTACAATAATATGAATTAGAACATCGGTGCAGTGCAAGTTGCATCTTAACAAGAAAAAGAGGGTCCTCGGTACATATTAAGGTTATTTGTGTTGTCATGTGTCCCTCTCCGCACCGCCCGTTATGTAGCTATTACGTTAGATTGCGGTCAACGATCGTAGCTTGCCTAGAATTAAAGACTTCTATTTTTGTGTGGCTGAAATTTCAGATTTGTTGTGGAGAACATGAAAGTCGCCGAAACCGCACTTAAGCTAATGAAGGTCGTAAATAAGATTCGTGATGAGCTTTAGTGAGGGGTTGCCCTAACAAAGTTGACTAACCTAAAATTAATGAAATGTTTAGGGCGTCGTTCTCTTAACTGAGCTTCTTACTTCTTCCAAGGATGATGCAATAAGAGAATAGCAGATTAATCTAATAAGAATGTCCGCAATACATAAACTCTATTTTTTATATTGTGACGCTAGCTGAATCCAATAACGTTTATATTCTTATTCTTTCCTCCAAAACTAGAAGTAGCTAATGTGCAAGATATACCTGAAATGTTCTTAAGAGAGTAAGAATGTCTTATTTAATTACACAAGAGAGAGAGAGAGAGAGATTCCTTCCGGTCAAGTTTTAAAGTGCGTCGTGCGTACGCACCGCATACAGCATGATTATTGAGTGAAATAATGATGCGCTTTAGGTAGGTATCTGATGTACATAGCGTTCGAAAATAAAGATGACTATTCTGTATTTTGATTGTATTGTTACGTTTGTTTTTCTTCCCAAAATGTGTGATTCTTTCACGTAATCCTGAATAGCGCAGTAACCGTATTGGATTGATACGCAGATATACTTAGGCAGACATTTTAGTGCGCCAAACCTTATAACGTTTGAGAGGGAAAAACACGGGCACAATTTGACGGTTTTTTATCGTCGCTTGAGCCAATAAATAGCCCGGGAGAAGAATGCTAGAGACACGCATTCTCCGTCCGTTAACCTTGCGAGTCAAGAATGTACGTTGTGTGTTTTCACTCATTGCCCCGAGTCTCTCGTACTGTTGTAACCGCCCTGCATCCCCAGCTAACTTAGCGTAGCGAGACAACGTTACAGTATATTTAGTTTATATATCGTTATTGACATATGTATACTAACGCAACGTTTACAATGTACCTAACAAAGATGATAATAAACGTCATATATATATAGATATATATACCGTTATTATAGTTATTTTGTTGAATTGCTTGGTAGCATTTTATTTTATTGCTGATCTTGTGATTAGGAAAATGCGTTGGTTCTAATCTATATACCAAATTTTATCTATCTACATAATAATAACGAATAGTTGCCGCGGTTTGCGAAAAGTAAGCACGGTTAATTTTATGCATTTGTTATATGCGTGCGCGTAATCATAGTTGCATTAGAAGCTAGTCTATAGCTTATATATAGTTTGCATAATGCATGAAGTAACCCTCCTTATTTCTAGCCAAGCTTTGAATATAATGGAATACTATGCTGGCAATAGGTTTCACTTTTAATTGTTTGCTTGCTTTGCAAAAGCCCATGGTGCACCACGCGTTTTGATTCATACTATAGACATGGGCTTCTTAGCGAGAAGGCCTGTTTTCGCAACGATGTGCCTCGCGTCGATGACGACTTTGTACAACACGTTTAGGTCCGTAGTTTGCAGAGATATTCACCGCTTGGCCAGTTATATTCATTCCTTCGTAATAGTGAAGGAGCATGCTTTGGGTAAATGGATAGGGACATTTTTATTTTACTCACACAACGCCCAGCGCTGTAGAATCGAAATGCGTTCAGTAGGAATTGGTTTGCTAAAGCACAGACTACGACACTAGCAGACGACCATTGTTGACAATAACACACGCTCGTCTTTATCAGCATCCGTTGAATCGAGTGGACCTCACTAATCGACCGAACTTCCAAGCTGACCCAAGAGTTGACGCGTTTCGACAGCAGATCATTCTCAATTTAAAAAAAGAAAGTATCGAATCTATTCAGATGCGTCTGCGAAGTCATACAAGAAGAAAATCTAATACTCATAATTTTATGTACCTGACGGGGTAACATCGGTTCAATCGACTTTGGTGATGACAAAAACTGGGTTGGGAAAACCCTAGATATCTTAACAGGTTCGGCCCTCGGTGCATTGAAGATATACTTTAGGTTAAGTTCCAAGCTCGTAGGGGACGAAGGATGATCTAGAATTAAAAACAACCTCCTTTAAAGATGTTTTGATTCTAGGATGCTCCCACAGAGCGCGACTCGAGGCAATCTCGTCGAAGGTTGTCGACGCACGATTAGTTACATGCGTCACCAAACGCTCCCGTTTGGACTCTGCTAGACGTATTTAATCACACAAGGACACGCCAGGACCGTCGCTGGTACACCTGTGACTGTGGCGAACGGATACTCCCTCTGCTCTGTGGGTTCACACGACATAACGGGTGTCATACATAACGGGTGCCGGTCGCCAGGCGAAACACGCTGCTCTACACAGGCGGTTGTCAGATGTTACCTTCAAATCGTTTGGGTCGATCACCATATGAAGTCGAAGTCACAAGACTTTTCCCAGACGAGCCCAGCAGGCCTGACGAGATAACCATGATCGCCCGTCGGCAACTGTCGGGTTCTAATCTTTGATGGGGGCCATGACTTAGTCCCTGTCGCTTTCAATTACTGCGTTACGATGCAGCCTAGGTCGGCTATGATGGCTTGTTTAGGCGAATGCTAACAGGTGCCATAATGTGCATATATAAAGGACCTCATGAAGTTTCGTACTTGACTCGCGTTTTAAACACTTGGCGGACCGGAAAAGACGACGACGGCGGGAATTATGAACCTTTATGAGCAACTTCTTCGTGGGGCTGGCTACAACTGACTACAGGCGATCGAAACAGTAGGGAGAGTTTCCGTCAGCGGGTATATTTACAGATTCATACGCACAGAAACGTGGCTGCAATTCCGGGCATTTTCAATATGAACTATAGGAACTGTAGCAGCGTCCGTTAAGCAGCGCGGGTATAGACAGCGTCGGTTGGCGGCAATGCCTAAAGACATGGCGCCGAATAGAGGATGCCACCACTCCAGTAGCGAAGACGCGGGAAGTCTCTAACTGCGCGGGAAAATCTGTGATATAAAATGCGAATAAATGAGCTAATTAAAAGTCGTTGGTGCGAGCCAGGCAGAAGACGTGTGTTGTTTGAGAGCGGAAAACTAGCAAACTCGTAACGGTCGCCGTCTGGTCGTTCGTTAGTGTGGGGGACTACTAGTACATGAACACAGTCCGGGCTCATGATGGGATGAATGAAATGGCGCCTTAAGGCCTATTTCAATTAAACAGATTATGTTTAAACACGAAAAAAAAAACGCAGCTCACAACTCAACGCCGTGACTGCTGTTTGTTCTGCCATAGGATCTACTTGAATCAAATACCACATTTGTTGGTCAAATATGCTTTATTTACAGACACGTACATTTTACACATCAAGCGTAACGGGTATTGTTGCGACTTAACAAATCGCTGCCCGCGTGGAACTCTAACAGATGGACAATATTCACTTGAATTGGACAAATTGAGTATTTCACTTATCTTTATCTTATCTGCTTGAGCTCTCTTTGTGTGCATGTTGATGCTCTCATTATGTGTATACAGACACTAGAGATCACGTATTTTATGTAGGAGGAAACAGCACATACAATTAGTGACAATGCTACGACAAGATCGTTCCAATGGTAATGAAACTGGCTGGCTGGCTGATAAAGCAGTAGTAACTTTATCGTACCTCGAACCGTAAAATCGATTTGTGTTGTCGTGATGAAGAATGGCAACAGCTGGTCAGTTAAAATGCTTTGCAACGTAAGGAAAAATGACTACTCCTGTAACTATGTCGGATCGGTTGTAGGTCTGTAAGGAAGCTTCATGGGCGTCTAAAATTTTATCAATCGAATAATATGGTTTCTGGTTCGGCAGAACTATATTATCGAGGTCTTAAATTTCATTATATGTATATATATATATATATATATATACATTGGCCATGTGCACCACTAAGTGAATCCAGCAAGTTGAAACTATTCCGTATACATACATGTATCAATAACCAACGTATAAGCAACTGAGCTGGCTCATATGGTGCAAAATATAAGATACATAATACTGATTCTGTAAATCATTTTATATAAATTTATTACACATGTTTTTTGTTTAAATAACCGTTAACTATCAGTCTGCTGATATAAATGGGTTTGCTGCTTTTGGCTAGTGATTCACAAATGCGGATTTCACAGTTTCCGAGCGAAGAATGCACAGAAATAAAGTCATTTCTTTGGGAGCAGGAAGTACATCTGCCAGCAAAATTGAAATATCATATTAAATATTGCTTTAATGGATTCCCTCGCTGAGTAAAATAGATGAGGGGCTTTAGTGAGCGGTTATCTTCTGGTATTCCATACTACCCACATGTAAAGCAATAGTAAATCGATTTATCTTTAAAGGAAAAAAAAATATATATATATATATGATATTTAAAACCATTAGACATAAGAAACGTTTATCTGAAGGTGTCAAATGTAGTACAATTAAATTAGTGACCGCTCACGTGTATCACAGACCGATTCGATGGAAGGTGGTGTTACCAAAAAAATGTAGTCTAATGTGTGAAATGTGAAACGATGCAAAACGCCTGCAGCAGAATGTATGCTATTCGTCAAAAGCGCTAAGCAAGCAAAATATGAGCAGTATATATATATATATATATATATATATATATATATATACAGGACTACATGCGAAATTGACATAGACAGCGTTCTTTGTAATTGACACTACCGAACAGTAAGCGTGATCTGTGTACTCGGCCGAGCATAAGTTAGGTTAAAGGTGAACATGTTCGCCGGGACACAATTGTTACGTACAACAATAAATATACACGTATATAAATATATATATATATATATCCTAAATTGAGTGACCACATTTTAAAGGGTATTAGAACTTGTTAAAAAAATTCGAACGGAAGAGGGTGCAAATGTATTGTTTAGGGGTGAGATCAAAAAGACTAATTTCTGCTATAGCAGATGGTCAGACATAACCTCATAAAAAGCGCCATCGGCGCGAGTGAACGAGTTCTTTGCTGGCGAAACTAGACACACAGCGAGCGCGTAATTCGTGTTTTTTCTGGTTCATCTGAAAGGTTCTCATGTTGATTACTATACGAAGGCAAGTAGTTACACTGCGTTGAACAGTTTGCAAGAATTATGAAGTTACTGTTCTAACGTACCATGAACTGATTTGAAAACTTTTTAATATTACGGCCTACGTCCCTAGGAAAACCACAAGAACCAACACCTTACGCAGAGATCATGCTGATACTCAGGGATTGGTACCATATCGACGGTGGTTGGTTCGATTCGTGACATGATCACCGTAAGCCGTCTTCCTCCGCCTCCCGACGTCGGACCTTCATAGGGTCCCGTGTTAACAGAGGACGGATCTTAGCGACCGCCAGAAACAGACCGTTCACAACCCGCTAGCGTCTCTTCTCTGTTAACGCGGAACCCCATGAGAGTCCTACATCGGGGGATGGTGGGCATCAATGTGGCACCAAAATGAGCCAGAATTAGTATCTTTCGAACAAAAATGAATTTTCTGCAGACCCGACAGTATGTCTGGTTTCTTCACGGAACAACTCGTTCACCTGCAATTTGTGTTTTTTTTATGGAGTGATGTTCGACCATCCATATCAGTATAAACACAGTACATTAAAGAGTAGTAATTTTACTCTTTTTCACTTATAAACAAAACGTATTCGCCCTCAATTCCAATTGGAAAATGCTTTGTGAAACAAGTTCTACCACACCTTAAATGCGGTTCCTTAATTTAAGTACACTCTAATATATATATATATATATATATATATATATATATATTATTGTGTGTGTGAAAAATGTCTACTGAGCTCTGATGAAACAAAGCTGTCACAGCAAAAGCAAGTTGTAATGGTGCTGCAACTACGGGAAGTTATGTGGATGGGTCGACGTGGACGACGCTGGCTGCAAACGCACCTGCTGGATGACGGTTTCATCGCCTGCATTCGCAGAGCTCTCAAAGCTGGTGACGCATTCTTTAAATCAGAACAAAACGTAATTTGGTAAGTACAGTGACTTGCCGGACACAATTATTTCTCTTTGTTGTATCTCTCTCCCCCCTCTCTCTCTATATATATATATACATATATATATATATATATATATATATATATATATATATGAGTTTTATTTACCATTCCTTGTGGAATATCTTTTGAATCAGATGCGCTCGCTGTGTAGTATGTCATACAGCGTGCTGCTGGCTTCGTATATAGTTGTATATTATTGCTATGGTATCTATATATAAATGGTAAATATATATATATATATATATATATATATATATATATATATGTATATATATATATGTATACATGAGTGTACTCAGAAGCATGTAATTGTAATGTCTAGCAATGTAATTTCACGTGTGCATATACAGGGTGTTTTAGGAATATTTGACGCGCGATATATGGAATTGTCGAGCTCATTAAAGCAGATGTTTTTCCCAATGGAACATAGTCTCTGAGAGGTCTTGCTTCGTAGTGAGAGTAAAATTACGACAATATGTGACACTGGTGTTTTTACTCGACATAGGAGCACAAAATGTGGAATGGCGAGACTAGTCCTCCTATACAGAAACTATCCACACCGTCGTGTTCCTGAAAATTCTGCTTCCTCCGAAGAACATATAACGCCGGTCAGAAGATGCGACATGGCCGTTTAGAACAGAATTTATAAAAAATTAAGTTATTTTATTACACAAAATACCTCAAAACCATTACCCTACAACTACTCACAGCGCTCAAAACCATCACATTCAGGGAACATCACATTTCATGACGATCATTTTGATACCAAACTTATGGCAATGCAAGCCGCGGTTGCGGAGTAATTAAGATTTTTTCGGAGGACATGTCGAGATTGAGTGCACGTATAAATGACTTTGTCCCAAAAAGATTTGAAGAGCGATATATGGAATTGTATAGCTCGTTAAAGCAGATATTTTTTTCCAATAGAACATGGTTTCTGAAAAGCCTTGTTTCGAAGTGAAAGTTAAATTACTGCATTTTGTGACACTGGTGTTTTTGCTCGACATAGGAGCACGAAATGTGCAATGGCGAGACAACTCGTTCTTCTATACAGAAACTAAACACACCGTCGTGTTCGTAAGAAAATGCTGCTTCTTCCGAAGAACATATAATATCGCCCAGAAGATGCGACACGGTCTTTTAAAAAATAATTTGCAAAACAATAACTTTGTTTTTTTGCCTTTACGTTCAATATCTCAAAATCATAACCCGACGACCAATCACAGCGCTCAAAACTAACACGTCTAGGCAGCAAATGCGCATTTCATGCCGATCATGTTGGTACCAAATACATGGCAACGCGAGCCGTGATTACGGAGTAATCGAGATTAAGTGCATGCATAAATAACCTACTCCATCAGATAAAGCACTCTAGGTCATTTATGCATGCACTCAATCTCGACATGCCTTCCGAAAAATATTAATTACTCTGCAACCGCGGCTCGCATTGCCATGTTTAGTATCAAATTGTCATAAAATGCGCATGTGTTTAAATGTGCTAGTGTTGAGCGCTGTGGGTGGTCGTAGGGTAACTTCATTTAATAACTTCATTTTTGCGAATTCTGTTCTAAACGACCATGTCGCATCTTGTGGACGGTGTTATATATTCTTCAAGAAACTGAATTTTCTCACGAACACGATTATGTGCTTAGTTTATGTATAGGAGGACTAGTTGTCTAGCGATTGCACATTTTGTGCTCCCATGTCGGGCAAAAACACCAGTGTCACAAATTGCAGTAATGTCACTCTTGCTCCGAAACAAGACCTCTCAGAGACCATGTTCCATTGGAAAAAAACATTTGCTTTAAAGAGCTCTGCAATTCCATATATCAAACATTTTTAAAACACCCTATATTTCAAAAATATATTTGATCCACTGGAGAGTTGAATCATGATATGCGCGTAGAATTATGTTCGCAATGAGCTATCTAGCCTTAGATATTAATAAAAACGTTACGTCCCAATCGTATATATATACACACACACACACATGGGGGATATCAGTCAATATCGTGGCCTGGAGGAAATTATTCAAGATAACTCGTGTCGGAGATTTCAACTTAAACGGTAAACTATAGCTGGGCAATGTTTTAAGCTAGAGGAAACGCCCTACACGTGAAGGTACAGCTGAGCCCAAATGTTAGAACGTATCCTAAGCTTAACGATGTTTATTGTCATAGGCATACAATTATGGGGAATAAATGGGATCTCCGAGTGGTCACCTGCAATAAGGTGCACATAAATAGTCTTCCATGACAACTCACAAAGGAAAGCATTCTGGAGGGCCGGCGCACGCAACAGCCAAGTTAAGTGCAATATACACTCAAGAAAGATTGCGTTGTGTCGTTGTTCGGAAGTATGAAAGGCACCGTACTCATCAAACTTTCGGGACGCATCAAAACATCGTCATCAAACCTAAAGACTATATATATAAAGTAACAATTTATTAGTCCCTGTCTATTCAGGGAAAACATAATGTGGAACAAATTACTCACCAAGCTTAATTTGAACAGATTGGTCATCTTGGTTGTCGTGATGTAAAGAGTGGCTTCGCACTGAAGAACATGCCAGGGTGGACGAAACAAAACTACACGGCCGACGGAACGCTTGCTTTGTAACTGAAAATGCTTTACTTCTAAAAAAAGAGTATAGTAGAAAATAAATCTAAAGGTTCAGCATAAGGTCCTAGGTAAAAAAACCGAACATAAGATTAAATGTTAAAGAAAACAGAGAACATGATGTATGCATCAACACTTATATTTGTATAAATGCAAAAAAAGAGTCCTTCAAAGAGCAACTAAAGTTCTAGACTATTGACGGAAAGAATTACAAATATTTAACGTAAACAATGAGTCGCCGTTAATGGCAAGTAATCTATATATACAGGTAGTTCAATAAGTTCTTAGAATGAAAACCAATAATTTTCCAAATCATGTTTTTAAATTTATCTTATTCGATATACTCCCCGAGATGCTCAATACACTTTTCCCACCAAGATTTCAGAGCTTTTATACCTCTTAAGTAGAATTCCGCGTCTTTAGACTGAAAATAGGCATTGACAGCAGCCTTAACCTCTTCATTGCTGGAAAAACGCTTTCCACCGAGACTATTCTTCAAATGTCCGAAGAGGAAATAATCAGAGGGGGCCAGGTCTGGAGAATAGGAAAGTTGTTCAATAAGTTCGAACCTCAGTTGGGCCAGTTTTGCCGATGCTTGCCGGGACTTGTGTGCAGGAGCATTGTCCTGGTGAAACAGGACAACCTTCTTCTGCAAAGCGGGCCGTTTCACGATGAGTTCTTGCTAAAGGCAGTCTAACAGTCTTGCCTAATATTCTCCTGTGATCGTTTTACCGCTCTCAAGGTAGTCGACCAGCATTATTCTACGTTGGTCTTAAAAAACTGTAGCCGTCACCTTTCCGGTCAATGCCGTTGTTCGCACCCTCTTCGGAGGTCCTTCATCAGGTGCACACCATTGGCAAGATGCTTCTTGGGTCTCGGGAGTGTAGTGATGGACCCAGCTTTCATCGACGGTCATGAATCTGCGCCAAAAATCCGACAGATTGTTCGACATCTTGGCCAAATTTCGCTGTGAAGCGAAAACAGGCGCGTTTTTTGGCCTTGGTTGAGCAAATGCGGCAGCCATTTTTCTCTGAGCTCTTTCATCTTCAAGTTTTCAAGCAGGATGAAATGCACACTACCCAAACTGATCTCCAAGGCCTCCGCTATCTCCCTAATGTTCACTCGCTTATCTGCGGCAACAATTTTCCGCACCTTTTCCACGTTTTCCTAATCAGTTGCCGTTTTTGGGCGTTTTGAACGTAGTTCATCCCGGTGCTCCTGCGACCTCTTTTTAACTCATTAATCCAGTTGGAAATAGTGGCAAAACATGGCGCAGAGTCACCGTACACCTCGTCTAACTCAGTTTTCACTTGGGTCGCATTCCAACCTTTGAAATATAATGCTTGATAACCACTCGAAACTCTTTTTTCTCCATTTTTCAAAATCACGCCGATCGCACGGGAAAGGCGATCAAACGAAATCGCAACGGCCAATCACCATAATATTTTAAGTGCTGGCAGTCGAAAAGTTGCAGTTCCTAATAGCGGTGGACGCGCGGCAAAATTCGAATTCTAAAAAGCTCATTCTAAGAACTTATTGAACTACCTGTATATATATATATATATATATATTGACCCAGCACATCGGCGACAGGTGTCGGGCGGCTATTGCCTCTGTTCACACAGAGGTGAGAGATTTTCGACGACTGTCTTTTTGAGCTTAAGATTGTGCCAATGTTGAGCTACAGCCTTGGCAGATTGTGGGGCCATCTTTCAGCGGCAAATTTTGCGCAGCTAGAAAGATGCTTTACAATATATATGAAGCGCGTTCTTTGCTTGCCGCGGACGGCAAGGAATCGCTTTGTGTACCTGTTAGCGGGTTGCGGACCGGCAGTGGAAACAATCAGAATCAGGCTTAAGTCACCTATTCCAAAACTACTTCAGCAATTTTTGTTAGAGTGGCAGGGAAAAGTGACCGAGGCCTCGGCTGAGGTAGCGCAGTTAGATGTGTAAATCGCCAGGGAGCTTTGGGATGGGGTGGCATGCACTAGCCGACACGTGTACACAAGGTACATTGTACATGGCTATTTGATTACTACACTACTTGGTGTGTTCGACTCAAGGATTTCACTAAGTTGGCGATCAATGTCGTGGCCGGTTCTGCTCGCAGATTTGCGCTAAATACCACACAGCGAGCTGCCAGACTCATCGGCGGCCTTTGTACTTTCTTGCCCGGTGGGACGGTCGCTGAAGTGTTCAAATTGTATATAATGACGATTGTATTGTAATTATGTACCACTTTGAAATGCAAAGTTATTGCGAAATAAACAATATATATATATATATATATATATATATATTCGGTTGCGGGGAATACCGTTTGAACTTGGTTCAAGGAAGTAAATAAAACAAGATTCGGCGACTTTTAAGAACCCGAAAATAGAAGAACAACGAATCTGCATAAAATTATGTGCTCAAAATCCAATAATGTGCTCTTAAGTTGTGGAAATGTTACAAACTTCTTATGGTGATCAAGCAGTGCTTCAATACACTGTGTATACATGGTACCGTCAATTTCGTAACAGACGCGAAGAGACCGAAGATTACCTTCGGGAGGACTTTTGACGCCAATAACAGAAGAAAACGTTGAAAACGTTTTCGTTATCGTGCCCAGTAATTGTTAAATTACTATCTGGGCAGATAGCTAAAAAACTGGAGATAGCTTATTTCTTAGTTGTAACAGTCTTAAGATATTTTATGCATCCGAATGTTCCTATCAAAAATGTTCCATTTTCAGCAAATTTACGTCGGGAATGTCCGAATTGAACCTTTGGAGCGGTGGCAGAGCACCCCGGATTGCTAACGAGAGTGATTACAGAAGACGAGTCGTGGTTGGCTGGTATGGTAACGACATCGAGACCAAAACCCTATCATCTCAGTGGTGCTTCGAGGAGTAAGTCGATTGAAGAAATTGAAACAGAGGAGACCCAACCCTGGGTTACGTTCGACTGTTTTTTGCGACTACAAAGAAATCATCTTCCACGCAGTTTTGCTACCTGGTTGTATGGTCAATAAGGAAAACTACCGATAAACTTCAACAAGATTACGCACGAACGTCAGACCCATGACCAGGATTGCTTAAATTCTGGACAAACAACCTTTGGATCCTCCATTGCGACGACGCACGTCGTTGAACGTTGGACATGGCTCTGTGCGACGTTTTCTGTTCTGGAACTACGGATAGAAAACGGATAACGTCTCGAGACTATAGAGGAGATAAAGAAAAATCCGCAGGCGTCACTCGACTCGATTCCGAAAAACGCGTTTAACGAATTTTTCAAAGAGTGGAAAATATGGTGAGACAAATGCTTTGCAGAAGGCAAGAGCTATTCTGAAGGAAACAAGTAATGAAACCCTCAAGCCGTGTACGCCTAAGGTTCGACAAAACCCCCCTGGCCGAAGTGACAATAGTTGATGAGAAGTTCAACGTTATCCTATGTCCCGGTTCACCATTGGAATGTCTTTCGTGTCATCAGTTCGGACACAAGTCATCTGAATGCACAAAAAGGGGTAATCCCGCCTGCAGGAAATGCGATAAACCGGGTCATCAAACCGGGCCTGCCAAAGCAAAGCCCGATGTGCGAATTGTGGTGAGCCTCACGCAGCAACCGATGGAAGATGTGGTGTCAAAAGAGTTTATGCAGAGGCAGAAAAGCAAAAATTGTATTCAAGGGTCGCCACCCGATTTGAGAACATTGCGGAAAACTTTCCTTTATTCTCCACGCCGGTGCATACGTCAACGAGTTGCGTAGAAACACAAATGGAACCTGGGAGGTCTTACGCGGACATTACTAAAAACGCCGACTCCCCTTAAAAAGTCGCCCGCCACCACTCTGAGTAGACCAAAAACTCAGCAAAGCAGCACTCTACCGCAGAAGCACGAAATATGTCCTGCTCCGCCACAAACATCTTATATTGTCGATGGCATCATAAAAATTTGGAAGATCGTCAAAGGATTACTATCTTCATGGCTGAAAGAAAACCTACTCATTGCAAAGGTGCTAGAGTTCCTCGAATCAGAGGGAGGAAAAGTCTTCTTGATCTCTGTTTTTGAAAGAAGTAACGAGGGAGACACATCGGTCTTGACCGGCTTATATAAAGATCATTCAGAAGCGACCGCAGCCAAGTAATGAGTACTCAACCACCCCCCGCAAGTCCCGATCACCCGCCAATGCTTTTTCAACAATTATTTTTTTGTGATATTTGTAGAAAAGCAGTGAAATCTCTCCGCGGCCTACGCATGCATAAGACCCGTGTGCATAGGGCCCATACTCCACCCAGCAGACTTTCTTTTGACAGTGCAAGGAGCACAGAGTCCCAAGATCACGCCGACCCGATTTCAACGATACCAAATCACGACCCAAAGATTCTCATCCGAACCCTGTCCAATGCTCGCAAAACCATCAGGCTAGTGAGGATAATCCCTAGAGGAGTCAGGGAAATTTGTTCCGCGGCGTATGCAGAGGCCCTCGCTAATTTTAACTTAAGGCAGGATTACCCCTCTTGGCACAGTCTAATCACCCTGCCATTACTCATGATGAAAGTTCCCGAGCGAAAAGGCAACAACATTACACTATGCCAAATTATTAGGAAAAACCTTGCCGAGTCTCAGTGGAGGGTGCTAGATAATGTTGTCGAAGAGCATCACAGCGACAACATACGGAATTCCAAAAAGCATCACCTTGATCGTCACAGAGCCACGATGGCAGAACGCAAGTTGGCAGAGGGAGATATCCGTTCGGCGGCTCACACGCTCCTGTCCGTTGACACCTTTGCACCACCAGATGACCATACCTATCAGGAGCTCATAAACAAGCCCCCTGCCCCGCCGACCAGCGCAAGTATCGATAATCTTCCAGCACCGAATCCTCAGGAAACATGTGTTGCGCAGGAGAAACTAATAGCCGACGCTGTACGATCTTTTGCGCTGGCATCCGGCCCTGGACTTGACGGACTCCGGCCTCGTCACCTACGCGATATGCTGGATTGTATGGTGCCCTCTTCCGAGAGATTATTGACGGAATTGTGTTCCCTGGTTAATTTGGCTTTGAACGGTAAACTACCATCTTTTTGCCTTCCGATTTTTTACGGAGCCGAACTGACAGCACTAAAAAATAAAGACGGCACCATTAGGCCCATAGCATGCGGCCTCACCTTGCGGAGACTGGCTGCAAAAGTTGCAATCGTGGTAAATCGAAGAGCAAATAGTAGTGCCGTTACGCCAAAGCAAGTTGGTGTTTCAGTAAAAGGTGGGGCCGAGGCTGCAGCACACGCGGTTCGAGGATTCATAGAGGCGGACGGTCCCCCACGTGTGGTGGTAAAGCTCGATTTTCGAAATGCCTTTAACACTATCCGACGCGACGTAATTCTCAATGAAGTGAAATCGAAAGTGCCCCAGCTTTTCCCATTTACATTGCAGAGCTACAGCAAGCCATCGCTACTATCTTGGGCCGATAAGGAACCTCTCCAACGGTGTACAACAGGGCGATCCGCTCGGCCCCGCTCTGTTCAGTATTGGAATCTCTGAGATAGTGGCCCGTATGGAAAACCTTGGGAGGCCCAGTAAACTCAGTTGTCGGTGACATTCTCAAGGTGTTAAGGTCCGCAGACGAAGGAGGACTGGAACTAAATCCTTCTAAATGCGAAATCATCGCCGTAGGCGGAGATTCCCACAAGCAGGGCGAAATGTTCAGAACCATCGAAAACATCTTGCCCGGATCGAAGAGAGTTGATCAGGCGGACCTGGAAATTCTAGGTGCCCCGATTGGAGCTCGAAGAATTCTTGAGACGATTATAGTTAAGCGCAACGCGCTTTTGCGGATTAAACCCCGCCTCATCGCAATGCACCCGCAGGCAGCTCTTTGCCTCTGGAGATATAGCTTAGGCTCACCAAGGTTGAATTACATCCTGCGGACCTCTCCTGCGAGCAACGAGCTGGCCGGCCTGCAGGACTTTGACGACACCGCAAGGGAAATTTTAGGTGAAGTTCTTAACGTTACTCTGACTGACCATACCTGGCAAAGGGCAACTCTTCCCCTTAGGGAAGGGGGGCTTGGCATCAGGTCCGTGACGGAGCTTGCGGCTGTTATGCGGCTTCGCTACTAGAATTTGCACAACTCGCTGGGACCCTCGTCGAGCCTAATATTCGTCATGTAATACAAGTGACGAAAGACAAGGCCGAGCTAGCTGCAAGAAACGTCATAGGCCCTGGTCCCTGGGAGGAGCGCCCTACACAGCATACGCTTGACGGTTATAGGTACAACATTGTGGGTCAAAATCTTCTCGATAGCATGCAATCCCCCACGGAGAGAGCGGTTTTTATAGCCGCCCGAGACACCTTTAGTAGCGGATACCTAAGGGCTCTACCCTCGCCGCAGCTGGGCACCATGCTGGACAATACCTCCTTCCGCATGGTGACAGCGCTCCGAATTGGAGCTCCCATATGCGAGCCATACACCTGCTCAGCCTGTGGGACGCCTGTAGAGAGTAACGGCCTTCACCCCCTGAGCTGCATCAAAAGCCAAGGAAGAGCCGCTAGGCACGCGGAACTTAACTCGATCATAAGGAGAGCCCTGCGTCGTGCAGGCATACCGAGTACGCTGGAGCCCAGACTCGATACAAGCAGTGACAGGAGGCCCGACGGAGTCACTATTCCATTGTGGTCTTGCGGTAAGTGTCTGGCATGGGATACAACAGTATCCTGCACTGTTGCCCCGTCCTACCTGCGACACAGTGCCCTTGAGGCCGGCTGGGTCGCCGAACATGCAGATAGAGAAAAAAGACGAAAGTACAGGGACTTAGAGCCCAGATACCACGTCGTGCCTATCGCTATGGAAACACTAGGTCCCGCTAGTAAAGGCACAAGGAGATTCATTAAAGAGCTTGGCGAGCGGATACAGGAGAACACAGGCGACCGACGAGAGAGCGAGTTCCTGCGGCAGTTGCTCTCGCTGGCGGTATGCAGAGGTAACGCTGCCTGTATAACCGGGTCAATGTTTTGAGAGGAAGAGACTGCTACTGAGATATTTAATTATATATTAATACATGTTCAGACCTCACAATTGTATGATCAGCAATAAACAATAATAAAATATTAATAAAAAAAAAAAATAATAATAATAATAATAATAATAATAATAATAATAATAATAATAATAATAATAATAAAATAATAATAATAATGGGTGGCCGAACACGCAGAGAAAGAAAAGTGGCGTAAATACACAGAGTTAGAGTCTAGATACAATTTAGTGCCGATTGCAATGGAGACAATGGGCCCAGTCAGCAGAAGAACAAGGACATTTATTAAAGATTTAAGTGATCGAATACAAGCAAACACCGGAGATGCACGCGAAGGCGACTTTCTGAGGCAGCTGCTTTCATTGGCAGTTTGCAGAAGAAACGCCGCGTCGATATTAGGTGCAATGGGCTGACGACAGCAAGAAAGAAACTATAACATAATGAGGATACACGTTCACACCTCACAACTGTATTGCTCTAAGACATATTAAATAATAATAATGATAATAATAATAATAATAAGTTCAGTAATACGGGAGTAGATACTCGTCTAAACTTCTAAACAAGCAAAGGGCACTATGTCATCAGGGGACCGAAAGAGTGACCCTTTCAGCCAAGAGCTCTTATGCCATGGTACATGCACGTTACTAACTAATGAATATCCGATGCACAATCGGTGCACAAAGTTACTTGTTGTGTGTCTCGGCTGGAAGCCGGTGGTCACGTTTATTTCTTACTATTCGGGGGTAAAGTACTGTTGTGAAATGCCACCATTATCGACATTCTAGCGTCGACCTCGTACGTCTATTGGACGCCACGTACTCACTTGGAACTTAACCTGAGGTATATTTTCAATGCACCGAGGGTCAAACATGCTAGATATCTAGAGTTTCTCCAACAGTCCCTGTGGCAGCATGGCCGCTGACTCTCAGCGGTATGGTTTATTATCCAGCTTGGTTAGCTAACACTTGTAAAGTTAGCGGTGCTAGCCAATAAGGTGCAATATAATGAAGAAGTCATTTACATTGGGCTTTCAACTTCGCCATAGTGGCAGTACCGGTCGCAGCGCTACGAAGGTAAACGAAAAGTGCCCGGTTTCGAACTCATCCGTCTTAGGCACTTCTTGGCCTACATGCTGCCCACTATTCGCAACGAGCTACTATTAGAGCGTGGAAACGTAGGTCGGGTCTTCTCGTGAAGTTGGAGAACAACGAAATAGGAAAAATAACTACTGGTTTAAACGTTAAATGTTTTAAACGTTTAGTCAAATCAAAACTTTAGTCAACACGTTTACTCAAGGGTCATATATGAACTATTGTACTCTAAATAAATGTTTAAACTTTTAATAACATAGATTGTAGTTTTACTGCTCAATTTTCTGCTCAATATGTACAGATGAATACACTAGTATATATTAGGTGAGCACTGCCGAGTGTGCAAACGTATTGTAAATGATTAATATATAATAAATAAATCATTACAATATATATATATATATATATATATATATATATATATATATATATATATATATATATATACGAGGTGTGTTCAAAAATCACACAGTATCGCGACTTTTGTGTTTTTTCAAAAATTATTAATTTATTCATGAATATCTATTTTGTCCCCTTCAAAGTAATCCCCATGAGATATTATACACTTGTGCCAACGGTTTTTTCAATCTTCGAAGCACATCAAAAAACCATTTCTTTTTATCTTGTTCAGCTCCTCCTTCGATGCCGTCTTTATCTCGTCAAGCGTAGCGTAACGTCGTCCTTTCATGGGCCTCATCAGTTTAGGGAACAAGAAAAACTCACAGGGGGCCAGATCTGGGGAATACGAAGGCTGCGGCATCATTAGTGTGTTGTTTTTGGCCAAAAACTCGCGCACAAGCAACGATGTGTGAGCAGGGGCGTTATCGTGGTGCAAAAGCCAATTTTTGTTCTTCCACAAATCCGGGCGTTTCTGGCGGATTGCTTCGCGCAAATTGCGCATAACTTGCAGGTAATATTCCTTATTGACCGTTCTACCCTGTGGCAAGAACTCATGATGCACCACGCCCCTGCAATCGAAGAAAACTGTCAGCAAAACTTTCACATTCGACCGAACTTGGCGCGCTTTTTTCGGTCTTGGTTCGTGCGGCAGCTTCCATTGAGATGATTGAGCTTTGGTTTCCACGTCATAACCATAAACCCACGATTCGTCACCAGTTATGACCCTCTGGAGCAAATTTGGGTCGTCGCGGACAGAGTCCAACATCTCATTAGCAATGTTCATGCGATGCTGTTTTTGGTCGCAATTGAGCAATTTTGGTACGAATTTCGCGGCGACCCGTCTCATGCCCAAATCATTGATAAAAATCGAATGGCACGAGCCAATCGATATGTTTAGGTCCTCAGCAAGTTTTCTAACGGTGATTCGACGATTGGCCAATACCATTTTCTCCACTTCATTAATTTTTTCGTCTGTTGTTGAAGTGCTCGGGCGTCCGGCACGCTCTTCGTCGTTCACATCTTCTCGGCCTTCTGAGAACATTTTGTACCACCGATAAACGTTGCTTCGGTCCAAGGTAGCTTCTCCGTATGCCACAGTCAACATTCGGAATGCATCCGCGCACTTAATTTCGTTTTTCACACAAAATTTGATACAGGTTCTTTGATCCATTTTTTTGAATAGGTAAAAATCGAAGACGATCCAAAACACGTGCAAGCAAAGCAGCTGTCAACAATTAAGTGAACATTCAAAATGGCCGAGCTTGTCGGCATAAGTGAGAGACATGAGTACCAACATAACGCCACAAAAAATCGAAATTCGAATATACGTAACCCGCGAAAATTCAAAAGTCGCGATACTTTTTGAACACACCTCGTATATATATATACAGTTACTGAAAAAAATATAAGGCCCATTTTTGTTACATTTCACGCATTTATTATAACCAATCGTGTAAATATCACAGTGATACATGCTCACAGAGTAACAACGAAGACTTCCTAAAGAAATATATATACCCCTTTTGTGAGCATTACGCTGTTATCATTAATATTTTTTGCTAGTATAAATATATATATATATATATATATATTCCGACATTCGGATCATTTGTGAATTTTCTGGGTTGCACTCATTAATTTGATAATTTCTACGTATAAGTGTCTACTTTATTCAACTTTCACAGAAAGCAACAGCTGGTAGGAGGTCTGCCTTTGTTTCTGTCGAGCCGTTAAATGAGCTCAAACGTCGTTAATCTGCCTAATTCACTCGTTAAGACATGCATCTTGCTAGTGACATTATAATTTTTTCGCTATGTAGCTGTGCCAAATGTGAAAATCTTGTGGTTCGTTCAACGTAATCCGAGACCCCCTGCAAGTCTTCGTTCTTAGTCTCTGAGCATGTATCACTGTGATCTTTACACGATTGGTTATAATACATAAATGCGTGATATGTGGCAAAAAATTGCCCTATATTTTTTTCAGGGTATATATATATATATAAATAAATATATATACCTCCTTTGTGAGCATTACGCTGTTATCATTAATATTTGTTGCTCGTATAAATATATATATATATATATATCGACATTCGGACCATTTGTAAATTTTCTGAGATGCACTCATTAATTTGATAAGCTGTACGTATAAGTGTCAACTTTATTTAACTTTAACAGCAGGCAACAGCTGAGAGCAGCTCCAGCGCGGTCGTGTTTCCAGTGAACAGGCGGCATTCCTGAAGCAAAGTTGTATCGTGGAAACTGAACACAGTGCTTGGATACTCGTCTGGATAAAATCAAGACTGCTCTTACTGTCCTGGCAGCATCCAACAGTTAAAACGAAGCTTCCACGCCGCTTGACTCCCCTTATAACTTGCAGCTGTACTGGCGCACATAGCAGCCCCCGCAGCAGCTTCGCCTGTGTTATGCATAAATATGAAATCCGGACATTTTGAACGTGAGTGTGTCTCGAGTAGAAACCAGCGCTTGGAATTTAGAATTTACACCATTTCCAAAACGGTATCTGGTACCTGCGGGACGTATTGTAGTAATTCCGTCACCGAATACAATTGCCTATTTGGGTGAGCGGTAGAGCACCAGAATACCAAGGAAACATCCCAGGTTCAAATACGAGGGAATATTTTTGGTTCCTTTTTTAGGAGTAGACGATTATTAGCGTTTTTACGCTGCTTTATATTAGTAACATCAAATTAGCGGTTTGAAGAATTTAGTCGTGGGCCGAGGCGGCGTGATATATCAATGCATGGAGCTGCTATCCGCCCATCCTGAGGCCCTAAGACATTAAAGTTTGTTACACTCGGATTTGGCGCCACATTGCCTAGCTCGAAAAACGGAGTCAACCTATTGAAGAACTCCAACGCGAGGCACAATCGGTTCCAGTGCCATTCTTGGCTGTCTCATCAACTGAGGCAGCTAAGTGGAGCCTGCACGGAGACATAAGCGTGCTATGCTTATTGGAAACTATGTCAAGCACTTACAGAAGAAATTTCCCTTCTTCCCAAAAAGCTGGACGTCACAGTTATCACCTCGTCATGCCAATCAGCGGAAGATATAGTAAAAGCTGAGCCTTAGTGGACTTGGATACCAAAAAGACCCTCTTTCATCCAGGGGAACTACAGGGCGTTGCAACTAGAAGGTTCCAAAATGTTATCAGCCGTGCGTGGCTTTGCTGAGTCGCAACCTTCTGAAGTACACGATGCAAGACCTCATGACACCACAACTAGCGGCGGCCGAAGGTAACAGGTCACGACAAACGCAACAGCAACTGGTAATAATTAATAATTTTTTTTTAGTTTTTCCGTAAGGCTAGTGCTTGTGTACGGATTTTTTCATGTCATGGCAGATTTTTTATCCACTCCGGCATTTACCTGGTTTAAATAGAAAACCGAGCAACCCCAATTTACGGGTGACCGGTCTGGGTCTCAAACCAGGCCCCCCGAATGCAAGGCAAAGGCCTTGCCACTAAGCCATCTTGCTCGTTCTATGCCAATTTAGATGCGAAGCACTTTGAAGCTTGAGATGTTGCGTAACTAACTATCAGAATTCGACGTTGTTGTCTTCACGGCAAAATTTTCCGCCCACGTTTTGACGTTCCCAGGGAATACACTTTCCATTGTCGCTCTCAACGAGTCGCTCGCGGTTGTCCCACATTGGCGTATCTGTTTTTAGTGGTCCACGTCTTGGGAACATAAACCTGCTGTATGGAGAGAATAATGTCGTAGTTTATTTGTTATGTGGAAATTTGGAAAACGGGGACAGTACAATTTGTCTTCTTTAACGATATGTTATGTTTACATTTTTAGCAAATGTTATGTTTGAATTTTTAGCAGAGTTCACACACGCCGCACTTTTGTCGTTTGTGATTGTTTCTAGACGACCTTCACGGGGTTCGTCTTATGTGTCATTTTCGGTACCCTCTTGGAAACACCCTTGTGTACGTAAAAATCACAGTCTGCGAAGGGGATCAAACATTAACAAAGCCACATAATTAAGTGTTAAAAACTTGCCAAGGTAATGTACGTTTTATTATTAAAGTTCAATTTCAGCAATGTTTTGAACAGTCATATTGATGCACTATGTACAAAAACTTTTAAACAGTCTGAAATTGTATTAACCTTGCTCACATCCCGGATATTAGGTCGGACGGCAAGCGTCTACAGGAATGCTTGAGTTGACATGGCGATATAGCTAGTGGGAAATTTTGAAGCATTTCTAGATGGGTTGGCTGTCTTTATCCGCCGTCACATGGGGGCTGCTCAATTGTGATGACCAGCGACTTCAACTATTCACACACCGCCTGTGTGAGTCGCCAGCTTGCACAACATGCAAATGGCAGGCTTTTGAGGATTGGACGGCGGATTACGGTTTGGCTCTCGCCAGCCGCGCCTACCTAAAAAACGTTTTGGGCTGACCCTCAGCCAAGATTTAATGTACACGGTACTGCTTTTCGTAGCGCTTCATAGACGGACCCCCATAAATGCAAATGTGCAACGGTGGGGTTCGAACCCGCGCGCACCTATGTGTCTCCTCTGGTCGCGAGGCGCAGGCGAATACACCACGCCACCGGGCTCGACCACGCCAACCTGTATCTGAGGATCTTAACAAGCTCATATCTAGAGCTCAGCCCCCCCCGATGAGTCTAGTCTTCCTTTGCTTCAGAACTAGACAGTTCGGTTTGCGGGAGAGTGGCTCAGCGATCACCGTTACATTAGCTAGTTTCAGGAAGTTCCGCCAGCCAACCACGCGCCGCCCCACTAGCCTGGAGCGGCGCACCTAGCAGTTGCGTCGAATACTTAACAGGAGCAAGGCGAATAATCTCTTGGGACTTGCCATACACGGCGGTTATATACAAGCTCCTTTGTCAGTATAGGACGGTTATAAGCAAACTCCTTTGCCCGCTCTTCTCCCACTCGAAGGGACTAGGTGATCACGCTGTTTCTCCAGCAGGCGCCGCGAGCCCCTCACACCACCTCTCTAGATGTAAAGGATATCCCCGCCCGGGGGGCCTTGGCTGACGGAACATTTCGCGCGGCAGAACACCTAGCAAAGCTCCAAAACCGGATAGCATTTCATCCAAGGCGGTCTAGATGGCATGCGGCATTCTGATGAGATTGCAGAACTTGTGACTGGTTGTTGAGGACCGTTCCAGAAGCGGTGAAAGGCATTTTTATTTAGCGCTGTGAGAATCCCTAAACCAGACTTCCACATATCGACCAATATGTCTGCTAGACACGGCCGGCAAGGAGTCCCCAAGGTAGGGCAGAAAACGGCTACCTGGCTCACAACACGCTCCATTGTGTTCCTCATTTGATTGGACGTTAAAAACGCATTTAGTACCGCAAACTGAAGCGTCTTCTTATCTCGAGCGGCATCTTAACTTTTTACTTGTAGGGCCGGAGAATCCTGCTAGAAGGAGTCCAGACTCAGAAGGTCACTGTTGGGCTCCACAGGTCTCTGTTTTGAAAGACTTACTACATGATTAAGATTGAGAGGGTAGCTGCATACACGGACTGATCACGTCAGTCACACAGTGACTCAGTGCAGCGCTCCGACAACACGTCGCGGATCGTCAGAGTTTGCGCTTGCAGACCGCCACACCACCAACATTGTAGCTTACATGATGGAGACCTGCCTGGTCCGGAGAAGTAGTTTACCTGAACGCCCTCATGAAGGAGAGGACGCGGTTAAAACATAGCCAAATAGCTTATATTAGAAGTCGAGAGGAAGGTTTTCTAAGGGGTGACATGCAACCAGGCCTTCCGCAAAGCCTCGACGCATTCCAAGGTCGCCTTGTTGAATCCCCGTAACGGTCTCGTGGCAGACCTCGATTCGGGGAGGAGGAAGGAAGATCGTCTGGAGCTAGGGGATGGTTCTAGCAAGGCTTTTGCAATGTTACTCCCCAAAGAGAAGGAACAATGTCTCCGGTGAGTTTACCCACATCGTATGGGTCCCGACGTGTACGGGAGTTAGACTTACGTCGATGTGCTTAAAAGGGGATCAATTCTTTTATTCTCTCAAGAGCGAACGCTATTAGCAAGACTCAGAGCTGACAGTTATTACTAGAAGCAACAGTTATTCTGGCTTGGAAACGAGTCGGAACATCCGGGTGTTCTTAAGGGCCGGCTCCCACGCACAAGCAAAAGATAACCTGGAGAAGCTTAGCTGAATAAAGCAATGCAAGTAAAGGGTCTAGTTATTCTAGGGGTGGTTTATAGTGATGGACTGTGCGGGAGTCCTCCGCACAGGCGTCATGAAGTCATAGCCCAAAGAAGAGGATCACGCCCGGCCTGAGCTGCCCGCTCCTCCCCCACATATTAGCAAAAGCAGCTTTTGTGTGTAGAGTTAAGAGGAAGAGCAGTTTTCCTTCTAAGGAGTTGACGGAGGGAACAGTGTGAATTTATATGATAATTTATTATTTAACAGAAAAAAACGAATTTTATTTTAAAACGTTAACAGGATGAACTGTTTTCTTTTTAAGGAGTTAACAAAAGAAGCAATTTTTATATGAAGAAGCCACCAGAGGAAAGAATTCTTCTTTTTTTTGCAGGAAGAGTTTAATTATGATGCCAGATGAATTCGGTAAACGCTAAAGAACGTTTCGTAAAGCAGGAAACGTTGACTGATTCCAAGATTGACAAAAGGTTACATTCGAAAGACTTTTTAAGTCGATTTTCGTAAGCATGTGAAGCTAATATTCTCTCATAATCTCAATAGCGTGAGATAGAACGCAAAGAGTTCAAATAAAAAAAAGTGTTTTTCTCTAAAATGTATAATGCAGTAAAGTAGAAGCAACACATACCTTGAAATAGAGCAAATTAATTTAGCTGAGAATTAACAATCTTTTTTTCGTGTTCAATATGGCAAGTGTATGGCAGTACTTGACTTTTAAGAACGATGTCATAAACGAATAAAAGTATCGAAGTACCACAGCTGTTTGAAACGGTCTAAATTGGCAAACATTAATATTTTGCCCTGTTTTTGTTTGTTATTAAATTTGTTTTATTTTAAAATAGAGGGCTGCCAGACGCGTCGACGGTCTTTGCGCTTTTTCGCCCGGTGAAACGGTCGCTGAAGTGTTCAAATTGTATAGAATAAACTGTACTGTAATTATGTAACAGCTTGAAATGCAATGCGATTGCAAAATAAACAATATGTATAAATGGGCATCATTTTGGAAATAGTCTGGATACTAATTATACCTTAGCTTTGTGTACGTGTTCGTTACATGGTAAGTCAGGTAAATAATGTAAAAAGAAAGTCGTTTTTTAATCTAATTATGAGCGCGGTAGGTAAAACAATGGCTTGTTATTCGGCATGAACTACTTACGCGTAGATGAAGCGTTCAGCCCGGTGATAGTATTTCGAGTGAATAGCGTAGACAAGCATGATGACAGCAGCCTGTTGGTTGTTACAGCATAGATCGATACAATTGAAATAAATGATTTGACATTTTATTTTTGTAAGGATGCCTTTGCATAAATTTAAATATAGCACTGCGTCACTTTGTGTGCTACAATTAAATATAACGCCTGTCGTAATTTTACGATTGTAAATCTAAATAGTTGTATTGTTTATGGAGTTCAGAGAAACGTCTGCAGCGTGGCGTTATGTCACCAACGCTATATATAGTAGTGCGTGGGCATACCGTACAATGATACTATTTTACCATGAATATATATATATATATATATAGAATTGAAGCTATACTAGCCGTATAAATAGCTATTATAAATAATAAATATATAAAGTATATAATATAAATTATACAATACATTTATGTTTTGTTAAGGGGCCTTTTCAGAAGTAAACTCACCTGTGAGAAGGTCATGTAACCGTCGAGAAACTCGACAGCCATAACCAGCGGCCGATCTGCTCTTCCGCCATCCGAAATTCGCCAGTAAGTATGGACCAGGCCCTGTGCCAGAAGGAAAGCGGTAGAATGTACATAAATACACGATACACCGTTTTGCTCGTACATAGCAAGAAATGGTTCAACATGTTCGAGGCGTGCTCTTTAATTGAGTACCGTTTCAATATTAGAAAAAAACACGAACAGTTGTTGAATTCTGGTCTTCCAGGTTTGGTTTCCAGTCTCACTGACGTTTTAGTGTCGTCATGATCCACGCCGCTAAGGACGCTTTCATGAGAGCAAAATCAATCGCAACAATATGGACCGCTAATTGGCCACTAGATAGGGTCCGTACGGAAATTATCAAGTTTTTTTAGCTAGATGATGCAATTATATTATTGCTTCGGGGAGCCTAGCATTGTCGTGTAGTAGAAGCACGTTCTCTCGTTTGGATTGCACGACACAGTTGACTTAAAGTCTACCGCACTTAAAGAAGCAACATGTTTTCTGCAGCGGTACTATATATATATATATATATATATATATATACGGAAAATAAATGTATACTCTAATAGAACCCGCGTTTCCTCCGTTGAGGGCCTACATTATATATATATATATATATATATAGACAAGCACGCTATTTGCACTCGACTAATAAAGACTTGCGTAACTGCAAATGGAAATGAGCTTTAATTCCGGTCCTTCCTCCCCCCCGACGTATGAGGCTAAATATAACTGGATTAGAATCCGTAACGCAGTTTTTGTTACGCAGACTTTGTTGAATTGGATTGAACTGGTTAACAAAGTGTACTTTTAACATCATTAGTGCGGTGCACTGCTACGCATATGTTTAGCCTTGTTCATTATTGACATAAACATTCTTCGTGTCATAAATAAAGACTATTTTTATAGCACAGCGTGTACAGTATCGATAAAAGGTATTTTTGTTTGTAAGAGCAATTTATTGCTATCAGAGGCATAGACACTCGACCATATATATAACAAGTAACCGTATGGGGAGTAATTACATTGGTTCATACCTACTTGTTGCGTCGTAGATTGCTAAAGCTGTAGTGTAGTCTAGTTACGTGCAATCCTACGTTAGTGGCACCCGTGCCATGCATGGCTGGATAGTAATTTCCGATTGCTCTGCACTAATCTGAAGCTATCCATCGCTCAGTTTTCAAGCGATCAAATCAACGATAGAGTATGTGTCCTTTGTCTCGCTTATTCTGGTATTATTTTGCAGCAATTTTGTACATTTCAAGCACTCATTAGCTATTTAACGCTCATATTTTCCCCGCATGTAGTAGTTGGAGTTGCAGAGTTTATTAAGGTGTTCCGCCAAATAGAGTGCAAACGTTTATATACAGGGTGTTGCAGGACAGTTTGAAGACCGATAATAAGAATTGTAGAGCTCGTTAAAACAAATATTTTTTCCAATCAAACATGGTCTCTGAGTAGTCTTGTTTCGGAGTGGGAGTGAAATTTACTTGTGACACTGGCGTTTTGAGCACTGTGAATGGTAGTAAGAGTATGATTTTAAGGTATTTGGCGTGAAGGTTAATAAATAACTTCATTTTTTGCGAAATCTCTTTTAAACGACCAGGTCGCATTGATCGAGCACGACGACGTGCTTAGTTTCTGTATAAGAGAACGTGTTGTCTTGCAATGGCACATTTTATGCTCCTATGTCGACCAACAACACCAGTGTCACAAATTGTAGTAATATCACTATCACTCCAAAACAAGACTTCTCAGAGCCGAGGTTCTATTGAAACAAAAAGATTTGCTTTAACGAGCTCTCCAATTCTTTTTAGTTATATATATATAAGATGCAATAATATACAAATAATTAAGTTAATCAAGGCAAACCTCCTGACAAAATCTGCGTTCTCAAGGGCGTTCACTCAAGAGCGCTCGAAAATTCTTAAAAAGCTCACCACAACGACATTGGCATTAAGTCTTAAAGGCACATTTTATACGACGTCTTGGCAATACTCTGTACACGTTCAACGGCCTAATTAGTAATTTGTTGAAATGGGCTAAAATTTCGTTCCAACTTACCACCAAGGCTGAGCCGGAGAGACAGACAAGCGCAAGCATGTGCTTTGCTTGATGATGGCTTCTGTAAAATCCACAGCACAGCAAATGCAGAAGTATACTCATCTGTATGTACGTACATACTTACTATACATATATATATATATATATATATATATATATATATATATAGTAAAACACAATTTATTTACCTCATAATGGGGCGTACACAATTACACAAATGTATATATACATATAAATACATATAGAGGTATATTTTTTTCTTTATATATATATATATATATATATATATATATACATAAATATAGTTCTTTTCCCCTCATCTTAGCTACGCGTAGTACAAGCAATGAATTGCTGCTGGGAGCGCTTGGTCACCGTAACAGCGGGAGTTAACGTTTGTCGCTTGAGGGCTCGAACAGGCAGCCTTGCATGCGCAGTTGTTGGACAGTGCAACTTACGCTTTGCATTCTCCAATTGGTCCGGCAGCGGCGGCGGCGACGGAGGCCGTTGAGGGCGAATGGCCAGCCGTGGCGCCACCACCACGGTGTCTCTTTGGCGTCATCGGCGCCGATAAGCCCGTCTCGCGGAATAGAACGTCCAGCAGAGCCCCAAACACGGCACAGAGGCTGAACGACAGTAGACACGCGAATACCACCGCCTGTGCAGATCAGTAATCAATCAGTTAGTTACCTAATTGCTTACGTACTTACTAATGCTGTATGTACGCTCATACTACAATACATCCGACACTAGGCTGCGCACAATACAGAGAACGGCTTTCGTCTGTCTAATTTATGCTGGCAACCTCTCAAGCCTCACTTCGAATCACTCACAAGCCGGATTGTCAAGGCATTTATTGTAAAGTTTTGCTCCTACCTAGGATCTGGTATTGTATTGACGAACATACCGAACGAAAAATACGACGAACATAAAATACTGCCAACATGGGAAGATTCAACTCGTTTGCCTATACGCCCGGAATATATTATATATATATATATATATATATATATATATATATATAAAGCTAAGTACCCGATAAGTATTGTAAGTACTGAGTAAAATACGAGTCGATTAGCCTAACGTGATGTTGCCATTATTTTGACTGGAACAACTGGCAACACAAACGACATGGTGAACATTGTGAAATTGAAACACCTTAGTTTGACTGGCTTGTCGCGAGCGAAAGCGGGCGAACTAGCGCTTTAACTGGACGAGCCTAATCCTCCGCGTTATTATTAGGCCTCACAGCTATGTACATATAGGATACAAGCTATAGATACAGCCATACGTCAGCCCAGCTGACCTAGTTCATCTAGAGAGACTCAAAGCCACATTCCTCAAGTGCATCCTGGGCGTCCACAGAACAAGCTGGAACAAGCTTTTGTCTGTGGTCTGTCTCACTGCATCGAGACCGGCCTACCTCAACGTGTCCGTTAAGGAAGAGCGGCAGAGTAATGGCCGAGCCGTAGGCGCTGGCAGCGCTGAGTCGTTCCGCGGGCCCCGCCCAGATGTACATCACCAACGTGGCTCCCGCTGGAACGCTAAACACAATAATGGCACGTCGTGTTTACACGTAGGCCGTGTCTATTCGCTGCTCATGAGTTCGACATTGACTGAGATTCGTAGTGTGATCGAAGCAAAAGCAGGCGTAGCAGTAATACTGCTGTGGCCTAAAATATATATATATATATATATATATATATATATATAGGTAACGTTTTTTTTTAATACAGCTAGAACAGCCGATCACGCCTGATTTCTTTCTTCAGAAAAATGACTTATAATCTGTGCAGAAGAAGTAGTGACCATTAACGATGATTTTGCTGATGATAATGAGGATGATGATGAACAAATCAGGGCAAGAGGTATCTTTTGGCAGAAACAAACACAAATACTAGGTACCAACGAAAAAAAAGAAGATTAAGTACACCTTGGATGACTTCTGAACTTCTGATCTACACTGGCCACTGAATAGTTTATCGATTGTTTAGGAGTAAGCATTTTTAAAAGTGCTTTTTCTTCTACATAGGTGTTCAAAATCTACGTTTGCGGGAGAACCGGCCAAGCTTGCGTAGCAAAAGGCGAATAGCCAGATTAAGGAAAGTCTTAAAAAGTCGGTATGTCCAACGTGAACGCTTTTACGTGCAGAACCGTAAAATGTTGCCATTACGACCAAAACTGTACGCCCAAAAGACTACTCTCAGATAATAGCAAATTGATTGCCCATCATTTTCACATCAAAGTGATGGTGCTGCCTGACGTAGTTGCCGAGTAACTACGTTTTTTTGACATCCATAGTTGTTATTTTTACGTTGAAGCTCTCACGTTTAGAAAACCGTAACACCTATCGACTTTTTATGACTTTCTTTAATTGTGCAGAATTTTCCGCCGAACACGCCGGTATAATCGGTTTCCTTATGCGTTGAAAAAGCAGAATAACTACTCTTATAAATTTCATCTCACTTCTAAACAAGACGTTTCCACCCCTCCTCCCATTGAGAAAATTTATTTTCTTGCCGAGTTCTACCAAACCTTAAAATACGTGCATATTGTTATGATTTACCCTGTACAGTATGTATATAGTACTTCTTGTTTCAGACACTAGCGGTAAGTACAGATAGGTTTGCGTGGTCGGAGAGTTTCGTTAATGAGATCTACTCAATACATTTCGCTTTTCATACTCTATTGACGATGTCACGGGATGTCTAAGGTTTGTTATTCATGAATATAATATGTTTTTAAGAATAGATTAGAGAAAGTGCGTGTTTGGGCTGATTGTCGAGCTCGCCGTGAGCCAACATGCGTTTAGCAAAGATGCAAGTTTGACAACAAGCCATTCCGATAAAATCTAAAAAATACCTATTTGTTTCATTCCGTCATCACGCCGAGCAGGTCTAATTTTTTTTGCAGCTTTAATGTGAAGGTCAATCTTCATAAGATTGACTTCGACATTAAAGCGAAGTATAACTAAGCCATTTGTTGCTGCACGCGGACGTTGTTCCTGATGTTTGCAATACATAGTTGCTTCTACGAGGAAGTGCTCTATGAAAATGAGCCCGCCGTTAAAGCCCTACTTAGTAGTTAGTTGAAGACGATCACAGCATAATTTAGTTAGTGTTATACAAGTGTTCTGTTATTGAGCAAGTTAGCAAGTTACTTTTTGGGTAAAATAAAATGCCAGTTGTACGCCGCTCAAATCAGGGCAAGAGGTAGTGAGTATGCATACCCGAATCCCATGAGGGTGAGAGATCGCTTCAGCTTCAGAAACTTCGGACTGTCGCCTATCGAGGGCGAGACGCTCGTGGCAAAGAACGCGAGGAAAAATCGTCCGCTCATCTGACCAGCCGTGATGAAGCAGACCGGGTATACGGGCAGTACGAAGTGAGGAATATGCCAAAATAGCACACCCAACGACTGGAAAATCTGCGTAGCACAAATATAGCGAGCATTAGCGATAATGGTAGAAACAACAGGAAGAAAAAATACCGACAATAAATTTGAAGATGGAGTGCAACGTATGTCATTTTAAAGTTATACATATACGCTATAGAGAGTCCATAATAGTTGACACATGAGCTAACATAACAATAGCAATTAACTAACGGTTATTTGCGGAAATTGTATCACGTAGATATTGAAAGCGACGGGCCAATTTACAGTAGGACGCGAAGAAAGCGTGAGACATAACACCATGCCTCACCGCGGTGCACCACATCTATTGCCATAAAAACCCAGGGACCGACCCAGACATTGATTGATGGGGTTTTGGGCCGATGAATGTTCCGCAGATACGGATGGGCACGGAAGCCCCTTATAGGTGGCGGCCGGGCGGGGGCATTCGCCACGTGCGCCTTGCGACCGGAGAAGACACTTAGGTTCAGCTCGAGTTCGATCCCCGCCCTTGCACATTTGTATCTATGAAGTCCGTCTTACGAAGCAATGCGTGCACGTTAAATGCTGGCTTCGAGAGTCAGCCCGAAAAAGCCCGTTTTGTTGGACACGGATGGGCTATGGCCTGATGCATGGTGAGCCACGGCCGTAGCCGTTGGTGCGGGGTGATGGGGTAGCTAAGGCATAGACAAGACTATGGTGCCGTCTCTCTCTCTCCCTTTCTCTCTCTCTCTCTCTCTCTCTATATATATATATATATATATTCAAACAATCCTAACTATTCAGGGCAATTTGCAGAAAAGGCTATTACCCGTGTCTAATATATATATATATATATATATACTCTCTCTCTCTATTTGTCTCTGTCCTAGACTGCTACCCACCTGTGACAGGCAAAGGCAAAGAAGGAAGTGGAACGGCAGCCGTGTATGGCGAGACGAGAGCGCCGTCAGGTAGACGATAACAAACAGAGCGCAGAGGAGGTTGATTGCAGCCAAGCCGAGCACGCCAGGCACCAGCGATGAGCCCAGATCCGTGTAGTCGGAGAGGTCGGGCTGAAATCGCAATTGACGAACGAACAAAAAATCGCGGCCAGCACGCGCCGTACCGCACAGATGGGTCAGCCATCGTTACATGACCAGATAATGAGGTGGCCGACGACAGACATTGATTACGCAATTGAAGTTTCCACCGCAATGCCATTGAAGCCAAATGTGCTTCACTCACGGTGATTCCACGGTGAAGCCGTGTCCAAACACGTTATGGAATGATGCCGAGTGTCAATATCAATCCAATATGGCTATTAAGCCAGGGCAGGTGACATTCGACTGATACCATACCAGACCAGTGACCATAATGGTGTGCAATAATCAGTCGGACCGTCGAAAGTCAGCGGTGGTCACCTATCCGTATTGAAGTTTTGCCTACAGAACTCGATTAGGCCGCCGATATTACGACACAATGAATGAAATCATCGCCATATATTTGCCAGCGATATCGTATGCCCAGCCGTTCTATGCAGAGCCGATCGTTACAAACGAGATAGCGTCATTATTGGGAGTTTTATTCATTCATTCATCATATTTATTCGCTCATGTTAAGCAGCACATCAATGACATACAACAGATAAAATGGATAAATAAATAATAGTAGTAGTAGTAGTATATAAACAACATAACAACGCTCAAAGTGACACGAGTATATATTAGGATAAAAATAACTCAAAGGCAGACCAATTCATTCAGGGATTGCACAAAGGGACATTCGGCAGCATGCTATGTAGTGCAGACTTCCCCACAGCGGTTACAAACAGTGCAGTTGTCATACTCATCATGATACTCAGATCGTCTACATATGGTGTGGTGGAAGCCATGCGCAGCGTATCGTGATATCACCTGCCTGTTAGTACGGCTCAGTCCACTCCGCATTTCTCATTGCGCCGGTGTAAAAAAACAAATATTGGGTGTTTACACATCTGACCAACTTTCTATTTACGAGGAAAGAGCCCGCAAAATGCATTATTCGCTCACATTACGGAGGCTGGGGGGGGGGGGGGGCGGGGGGAGACACACTAGAGAGGGAGTTATAGTTATTTGCTCCGTACGTAGGGGACGGATGAACAACAACCTTCTCAAAAATGTTTTTAATTCTAGATATGCAAGCTCTTGTGGGGTTGGGGGAAGGGTGAGGGGAAGAAAGTACCCTTGGGTTCCTCATTTGGTTTTGCACTATCGAGCACGAAGCCCACAGACGACTACACTACACACTCTTCACTAACCACCACAGTCAGAGTAATGAAAAACAAAAATAACAATTTGTTTACCTGGGCGATGGTAAGAGCGGTGGCCTTTGACGCGACGAACAGCACCGGAAGCGAGAGAATCGACGAAACGCAGACCGCTGCGGATATTTCCTGTGAGTTGATCGAGTACTGGACGGCGTAGACCGTCACCAGCGGAGGTGTCGGCACAGCACCGTAGATGAACGCAAAGTTCGACAAAGACAACGAGCCCCCCAGAAGGCGAACTCCGAGTAGACATAAGATCGGAAGAGCCACGCTAGCAGAACGTGTGGTGGTTATGGTGGTGGTGGTGGTGGTGACGACGACGGCGTTAGTAACAAACACACAAAAAAAAACAGCGAATATGATACATAGGACATGCGGCGCGAGTATGTTTGCAATGTTCTCGCCCTTCTTTACCTCTGTTAGGCTGATAATCTCGTGGCCTGGTGATATATGAAATCGATATCGAACCATAATGAGGTTTAGTCGGACCTGCGGTCCGGAACACTGCGGTGCCGCACATGACTCGATCTATTCGGCAACCACGCTAAAGTACACACGTTGATTTCGATCGAACGCTACGTAAACTGCTACGTGAGTGCTTTTCGCGTAGTTAACACGCTTTGAGTGTTTTCGTTTCGTCTGTTTTGAGTCGTTTTGTACAGTATGCACGTATGCAAAAAATGATTATATATTTATACATTTTTGGAACGAACCGATGAATATGTGTGTATTTCAGTCGCATGTTGGCAATGCTAGCCAATCACCTTCAGCGAATGTACCTACGTCAACTATGCAATCTGAAACAGACCAATATTGCAGTTGTCTGCATGCGAACTTAAAGTTTAGGCATACACGTGGATAGGTGTAGTTAGATTTAAATAGTTTAGTAAGTTTCGACAAAAAACGTTTGAAATAGCAATTTTGCCTATTCAATTCTTCTTGTAGGCAATACTGCATGGCGTGTGTCTTGGCTTTATTATTATTATTATTATTATTATTATTATTATTATTATTATTATTTTTTTTTTTATTATTATTATTTTTGTTTTATTATTATTATTACTATTATTATCAACATTTAAACAAAACAATATTGAAAAAAATACTAACGGATGATTTTCGGACACAGTTTAGCACTTGCTGAATTCTGAGCATGAAGGCCAACCAGAAAAATATAATCGATCAAAAAGGCTGAGTTGAGAAAAAGTGTTAGTTGAAGTTGTACATACGTCTTCATAATGCTGAGGGTGATGACGGAAAGCTTTTGCCGCATTTGGGATTTAGGATGATCGCTCTGAGGGTCAAGGCGAAAGCCAAGCAGGAACAAAATCAGCGATGCAAACGAGTCACCTGTAACCTACACAAATAGCAACAAAAGACGAGTGCCTCTAAGCTAAGCGTATAGCGTATTTGTCCATTCAAAATATATTCGATATTTCCCAGGTGGAAGGTAAACAATTTTAATAAATCAAATGTTTCTGGGAAGTACACAACGTACAAACGATGTGTGTGATTCAGTTGACTTTTCGTAACTTGAGTGGCCCGGTGCGTCCATTGACATCAGGCAGTTAGTAATTCACATATTAACATTTAGTAATGCACAAATAAACGTTGTAGTTGGACCTGAGTCACACATGTTCGCAAGTCTGGGGGCCGACCACTACCGTAGGAGAGTGGGTTTGGCGTAAAAGCTGTACCCCTGGAATGTCTGGGCCCGACTCCCAGTTAGAGTGCGTGTCCTTAGACCCGGAACGCCAAGTGTTTTAAAGGCAAATGGAAAAACTCGTGCTGGAATTAATCATTGATTAGTATTTCCTTATTGTTGATTGTAAGGCCACAGCACCGACAATAGTAGACACATGAGCCAAACGCGATAGCAAGTAATGCGTTTAATTGCGGAAATTTTATCACGTAGATATTGACAGCGACGGGCTAATTTACAGTAAGACGGGAAGAAAGCGTGTGGCACAACAATATGCCTCTCTGCGGTGCACCACATTCATTACCATAACAACCCAGAGACCGACCCAGACAGTGATTGGTGGGGCCTTTGGCCGGTGGATGTCTTGCAGACACGGAATGGGCTGTCAAGCCCTTTTGGTGGCGGCGTGATGGAGGCATTCGCCATATGCCTTGCGACCGGAGGAGACACTTAGGTTGGGTGGAGGAACGCTTGCCGTCGTCAGTACAGAGGCTTGGGGCTCCAGTTGGCAAACGTGTCCAGAGGGCCTGAAGGCTTCGCATAGCGTTTCGTTTAAGCCGGCGTGCCTAAAGCGACGACCAGTGCCTAGCAGACCGGAGAGCCCATAGTGATCCAGTCTGCCGGCCCGGTGGCCGCAAGCGCATTGGCGACGGCCCACTAAATCCGTGTCTAGGCGCAGACCAACCCCAATTCGAGAAGTCTCGTCGTCCAGCAGCGTCCCCGTAGAGACACTGGGAAGAGCATGGCGGCATCCTCTAGCACCCTACGCCAAAACTGTTCTAAGACGCACTTAGTAGCGAGTCCGAGACGGCGTTGAGTAAGACGGAGATCTAATCCTCTTAAGAGAGGCTCTGGGAGGTCTGCGGTCTAGGAGCCTGTATTGCAAATCTGGGGTCTAGGAGTCTGTATCGCTGGCAAGCGATCACCTTCTGTTTAAGTTAAGATCATGCAGCAGTTAAATCAAACGCCTTGTAAGGTGATCGGCACCAAGTCCTCGAGCAGCTAAACATAGTTTTCAGCTATGTCGTTTAGCCGCTCTACACAGGTTATACAAGGGACGCGACAGTAGCCGGGCGGGCAAGGGTGGTTAGGCCGGGCAGGTGCAAGCTACCTTTGGACATGTGAAGTTGAGTCTGCGCCTTAGAAGGGGAAGGCAGTGAGAGGTTGAAAGAAAGAGACTCGACAGTATAGAATGGTAAATCGTTCAGGTTACATAGTTCTCTGATGGTTTAGAAAAAAAGCGGCTTCTCCGGTCTATGCTAGCTCTCTTGAAGTTGAGGATACCGTGCATATTGATTTTTTTCTGCTCTGTTTCGCCAGCAACAAAATTTAAGAGCGGCACGCCGAATCTGAATTAAGCAATGGCGTCTCACGAAGTTATAGACAACGATCTGCGACACTTCTGCACTGATATTAATCGTAGTTGTTCACATACTGTAGGTTACAACAATGTGTGTGCAGCCACGGTGTCGGACACCACGAAATGTGACTTCGTTAAGACTTTGTCTATACGTCTTAGGCAGGCTTATCTCTGAAGCTACGGGAACCGCGTATATGCCGAGTGTACGGGCGCAGCCTACCTGAAGACTGGAGTCGACAAACGCTGGAAGACGGCTGTGCCAAGCGGTCAAATTGAAGAAAAGACCCAGCAGGCATACAAACACATGTGGATGGAAGACGGTGCGGAGCACTACACGCGCGAGAACGGAGAGACGACTTCGAGGTATGTCGTGTCGGCTACCGTCGCTGGCTGCCACTGGCTCCGAGAATTCGCTAGCTAAATCATTCAGACAGTCAGTCAGTTAGTTAGTGAATTGGCGTAACATCAAACACGACAGAGAACAATACAATTTCTCATGTATTCTCAGCTCAGTAGATATGAATAAATTATCTACATAGACGAAGTAGAAATGAATGACATGAAATAATAATAATAATAATTAAAAATATTATTATTATTATTATTATTATTCATCATTCTCCGCTCATCCGCTGGGCTGTCCCTGTGTTCATCCTCTGGTTTGACCTTTGTTGTCGGCCGAAGCTTGAGCGATGCTCATTAAACATAGATAATAAACCATACCGCTGAGAGGCAGCGCAGGCAATAAGAGCAGGCCAGAAAACTGCTATTGGGAATCACCCAGGCATCTCAACATGTTCGCTTATGCTGCCGCCGCCGCTCCAGGCACTTTTGACATGCGTATTAGGAATGCATGCCTAACGAATAATAAATTATTCAGTCATATCTAAACCAGCAGCAATCCTTAATCTAAGCTGAAATTTGTTGAGAGGGTACATGCAGTGTAGGAGCGGAGATCTGTATAACAGTATTCGCGTTAATGTGTAGAAATATTTAGGTCAATCCAAGCCCACGTCGTATACACTCTCTCGTTGGTATCTCACTCTACTGGTCCGTGAGCAGGCACTCGCTCAATCGTGACGTCGATTGGATAAAGGGTCCATACGATTCGTTATCGTACAACATGTGCTCGCATCTGCTGGCCTTGCATATTACTTTACCTAAATCTTCAATCAGCTACTTATTATGGGTCAGCCATTCCTCATAGTTCAGACAAAAATGTTAGTCTATAACCACTGCGAGAAGTAACGACGGTACGTGTCGAACCTTAGCTAGCTCTGAATCTAAATATGACGCTGATAAAAAGAGCTGCTTTTATCTAGTACTATTTTTGCTTTAGCAAAACTTTTTTAGAATTTCGTTATCGTAAGCAACGAACATTTGGCTTCTCTCATTGCCTAAATAATCTCTTGCAATTGCAATGTAGATTTTACTAAAATTGAGATGCTAATTATGAGCGGTATTTTGTGGTTTAGTGTGCAGGTAATTGTAACAGCGCGATATTTCAAGCATCTGCAGTTACAACGCCACGTGAATCATTAAACAATTAACACCGAATAGGAAAGAACAGAGAAATGTCGTAGGCATGTTAACACTTTGTTTAAAACTGCATACAACTTCATCCTAGCAATGTTGAAAATGTTTTGGGGGCAGCATACGGGCATCAATGAGAGGGAGAGGGAGAGGAGAGGAGAGGGAGAGATGGGAGAGGGAGAGGGCAGGAGAGGAGGAGAGGGAGAGGGGAGGGGAGGAGAGGGAGAGAGGGAGAGAGAGGAGAGGAGAGGGAGGGAGAGGAGAGGGAGAGGGAGAGGGAGAGGGAGAGGAGAGGGAGAGGGGAGAGGGAGAGAGAGGGAGGGGAGAGGGAGAGGGAGAGGGAGAGGGAGAGGGAGAGGGAGAGGGAGAGGGAGAGGAGGGAGAGGGAGAGGGAGAGGGGAGGGAGAGGGAGAGGGAGAGGGAGAGGGAGAGGGAGAGGGATAGGGAGAGGAGAGGAGAGGGAGAGGGAGAGGGAGAGGGAGAGGGTAGGGAGGAGAGGAGAGGGAGAGGGAGAGGGAGAGGGAGAGGTAAGGAGAGGGAGAGTAGTAGAGGAGAGATGTTATATTATATCTATATATTTATATTTATATTTATATTTATATTTATATTTATATTTATATTTATATTATATTTTATATTATATTTATATTTATATTTATATTTATATTTATATTTATATTTATTAATTATATTTAATATTTATTAATATATCTTATATTATATTTATATTATATTATATTATATTTATATTTATGGCACAAGCTAGCTGACCAACGCAATCAACCCTGCTACTTCTGCGGGCCGAAGGTCAAACCGTTACCGTTAGGCCAAATACATCCTCATTGATGTTTGAACTTTTTTAGATGTCTGACGCGTCGTCGTCGATCGTTGTTGCAAGCAAAGAGTTACAAACTAACAGACAGCAAATTCGAGTCGATATTAGACTCGCCGGCTTTGCCGCACAAAACGTCGGTTCCAGCTGTCAGCAACAACACACTAATAATGATAAAAAACAACAGACACCAAGCTGGCTCCTTGTTGTGTTGTTACTGATAATAATAATAATGATGATGATTATGATGATGTTGATGTATAGTAATAGTAATATTTCCCGAACTGAGTACTGTATAATATTCTCATACCAAAACAATTTGTTACTCTCACGACGTGTGGTTCGATTGAATCGCAACAAGCAACGACCAGGCAGCTGCTGTGTTGCAACAAGCAACACACAACACGTGAATTCTAAGTGGAAAAAAGACAGCAACAGAGAACGAGAAAGAGAGATAGAGAGCTCGCAAGAGAGAGAAAGAGCATAATAGAGTTCGAAAGGGCAAATGCACTAAAGTGTTACTAAAGTTGCAAAATGTTGCTATACTACATGACACACGTGCACGTCGCCATTCTAGCCTAGCATACATGTTGATATGCATATTCTGCTACATAAAGGCCAGCTAGCCATCCAGCCAGCCAAATAAATAACGAATTATATAACTCTCTAGGAGTAATAATTATAATACGTTATTAAAAGATGAGTAACGACAAATTACACTTTCCTATAATATAATATATATAAATATTAATTGTACTGTTGCTTGTACATAACAGAGAAGAACACGCTTGACTAGCGTGCGTGCTTCAGCAGCGTCCGAATATACATAGGTGGGACACATTTACCTCGCGATGTCGAAGCCGTATCAACGTCGGGTCGTGAACCGTGACACGCTGCAAGTGGGCGCCTGCTGCCGACGCTGGACATATGACGGTGGTACTCCATCAGGTAGAGACAGACCGGATTCAGAATACACAGAGATAGCGGCGCTATCAGGTAGAGTTCGGACGCAAGTGCCGGCCCGTAGAGACTTTGCACTGAAACGTGTGAATGTGACACCAAACAGCATGTTGACAGCTGCGTGGAGGCGAACTAGTAAGAAAAACGCGCGCGTAGCAGAAGTCTCAAAGGTGCAAATGAGTGTGTACAATGATGTCTACACAGGTGACCTTCATCATTGAAGAGAAGGTCATCATTGTAGGTCATCAGTCAACAGTTTCCAAACATCAAACCAATATATTCGTGCCGACTGTCGGGGTAAGCGGCATTGCACTATGAAACATAAACATGCACTACAACAAAACTCTAGAACATAGAGAAAGTACGTAATTTCGAATTTGATATATAAATCGGCCTGTGAGCAGTTCGTGCGTATACAAACTGGTCACACTCCCCATCCAAATTATCGGCAGTTACTTAGGTCAGGGTCCGTTTTTCGACCAAACAGAAATGTAAAGAGAAGTAAATGTAAATAAATATACAAATAAATAAAGTATTGACTTTCAATTAAGAGAAATTGGAGGCAGCGAAAGTCGACGCTGTACTGCCCATCAGCATTATTTTCTGTCGAATTGCGTGTTTTAACCTAGCCTGACCTTTACTAGGCTAATGAAAGCTTGCCATACTTGGAGTCGTTTTTGTTTAATAGCTCTCGACCTCTAGGCAATGTGAGACAATAATATATTTTGCATAGTTAAATAATATAACATTTTTAACAAGGGTTTTTTATTATTATTATGTGCATGTATCGTAATAATGATAATAATAATAACTTTTTCTTAAACAAGGATTTATTTTATCAATATGTACATGTATCACAATTAATTATATATTACTTATATAACATCGACAATATTGCTTATATTATTTTATTGCTTGAGTGTCGGTGACCACTCAACACCATCTTGGCGTTGCCTCTCTGTAATTCCAATTACAGAGAGAGAATTACAGTTGTCGGAGGAACGCGGTCGATCTTGGCTCCGCTGTGGCCTCGAAGAGGATAATAATAATAATAATAAAATAATAATAATAATATTTTTTGAACAAGGGTTTATTCTATCAATATGTACATGTATCACAATTATCAATATATTACTTATATAATATCTACAATATTGCTTATTTTATTCTTATTGCTTGAGTGTCGGTGACCACTCAACATCATCTTGGCGTTGCCTCTCTGTAATTCTAATGACACTCTTTGTCGGAGAAAAGCGGTTGATCTTGGCTCCGCTGTGGCCTCGAAGAGCTTCTTCGCAAGCTCCTTTGTCAGGTTGAGGGCATCCTTGCCCCAAACGCCAGATGACTCGAGGCCGAACGCCATTACAACGTGGTGCTCAAGGAGATGCGCGTATAGGCGCCGTTTGTGCATCTCCCGTTGGTGGATAATGTTGCCGACGCCCGCGTTGGCTAGTGCGCGATAGCCGAGGGCGTACGTGTCGGAGACGGTGACGTCCCATGCCAGCGGCCGATTGCGGTCCCAGTCTCGGCTGGTAAGGCCGTCCGGTCGACGGTTGTCGTCGCTCTGTAGTCCACCAGGCTCCAGTGTGACGCGGTAGCCGGCTTGTCTGAAAGCGCGCCCGAGGATGTCATTAATGACATCGTGGCGGCCCTGCGTAAGCCCAGCCAGCTTAGTGCAACTAAGTCGGTGCAGGCCACGTTCATCCACCGTTCCACCACACGGGCATGCCTCTGTCTCAAACATGGCAATGCCAAGTCTGAGGCCAGTGGCGGCACGGAAGTGGTCATCAGCCAGCTTACTGCCGACTAGCTCGGACGGAAACACGCCAAGCCACGCTCTGGCAGGGTCGGATGAAACCGCTTTCAGTCTAATGCCGTCTATATCTAATTCACAGGCAGACAGAAGAATTAAGTGGATAGCCTGAGTGGCGATTTGGTCCCACCCCTTCTGCCTAGTGACCTGTTCCTCAGAAGGACAGCCAGACTGACGCGCGTCCCAGATTCGAATGGCGTCTTGTTGGTGGCTGATGAGTCCGCCGGTAGTTGCGGCCACTGCAGAGGCGCAGCTATGCGACGAAGCAAGGAAAGCGGGCAAGGCAAGGTGCGTGGCCGAGCGAATGCCCATTCCACCCAGCCGGACCTATAGGCTTGCCTGCATCCATGCCTTATCATCGAGCGTCAGGTCAAGGATGTTTTCCAAGGCTCTCCTCACTTGGTCGTCGAGGTCCAAAGTTTCTGACGGCAAAAGGAAGGTAATTGAGGTCCGTAGTACATACAGGACCTTTTGTACTCCCATTGCGTGCCGGAGCAGAAAGTAAGCTTGATGTCTACCGAGATGACCCAGCCTCTGGTAAAGTCGGGAGAGCTGTTCTCCCTTCTCGGCCAGTACCGGGCCGATCATTTCGGGGAAGAGCGCCGTACCCAGCAGGCCCAGTTCACACCGGTCCTTTACAAGGATGCCCGGAAGGTTGCTGTTAAATTCTGCAATCACCTGCTGTCTCTCTTCGTCCTCGAAACCCTGTAGGAATAACTCGCATTTAGATGGGTTAAGCTGCAACCCGCTCCATTGCTCGAACGCTCTGAGATCCTTGATGTCTTTGAGTAATACACAGACAGTGTGAATAAAAGAAATTGAATGTCTTTGGGTAATGCCGAAGGATCGTTGTCAGAGAGACCTTGGATGTCACCTGTTTGACGTACTGATGCAACAGCAGGCTAAATGCAAGAGGAGCCGCTACGTCTCCCTGCTGACAACCGGCTGATGACCTGATTTCAACTTCACCGAACATTAGAGGAGTCGGCCTGCTATATGCCTGGTGCATCATTGGATAGAGGGCCGGGGCGTGCTTGGAAACCTCTGCCAAAAGTTGTCCTCGTTTGTTTAAGTTAAACGCATTTTTAAAATCTAATTTTAGGAGGCAGCATTTCTCGTTGTTTTCGAGGAAGGTGCGAGCCGTGTGGGCAATTATTTCTGCACCATTATGAGTGGCGTACCCCATTTGCCGAGGCTGCAGGTAGTTTTTCACATTGACCAGGGGAAGCAGGGTCTTTGCGGCCAGTCTACGCAAAGTGCAGCCAACGGCTATGGGTCGGTATCCTCCGGTTTTCTTCTTCAGGGCAATAAGCCACCTTCCATATATGACGTTTCTCACAGTCTCCGGAACTTGACCGTTACGTATGATGTCGCATACCTTGGCGAGTGTTTCCAGCACATCGTTGTGGTCTCCGTTGGCAGGGAGAAGGCATTTTAGATGGTCAGGCGTGAGGCCGTCGAGGCCTCCCGCCGCACCGGATGGAAAGGTGCGAAGTGCCTTGGCAACATCCTCGCTTGAGCATGACCCAACCGCTGGCAAGCCGATAGGGGATGGTGGCACCACGTCCCCTGCGGGAGCAGGAGGGTGTTTTGCGATCATCTTATCAATCGACTCCTTTGTTACGGGCGCAATCGTATCATCGGAAGACAGGATTCTAATGGCGCTCCGCACATTAAAATCCATGGAAAGCTTGTGAGCAGCGATCTGGGCGCGAGCTTTATCCGTCAATACACGTTTGCCTCGCCCCTCAGCCTCCATGCAAGTGAGAGTGGCAGCTCCAAAAAGGGCCACCTTTTCTTTGACTACGCTGGCCAAGCTATGGCCTCCTTGGGTTTCCTTGTCGACGTGGAGGACTTTTGGGGCGACGGTAAGCAGCGCGGTCCAGCTCGCTTCGTCATTCTTTTTAACGACATCTTTCAGCAGACGGTGGAAGTCTGCGCAAGGGGATTCTCGCTCCCTTTGGGATCCTGCGCAGCACCTTGCGTGTCATCTTGGCGTTGACGAGTACCTTGTGAAGGGAAAGGGGAGAAGAAGGCGGCAGGTGATAATCAGGTGTCGGCCCTCCATTTACTGGCGGCTGGCTGGCGGGTTGAGGAAAGAATTCTGCTAGTGGAGCGTGCGACGAAGACAGCAGTTGTGAGATGCTGCTAGTAGTGGCAGCGGCCTGTTGGAGCACTGCTGGTCCACTAGACTCGGTTATCTTCTTCTTATGACTCCTTCCTGCGTGGATCTGGACACCCCGCTTCGTAGGAAAACACATTGAACACCACTGGCATTGAAACTCATTAGCCATTGCTGCTACCTCTTTGAGGCTAAGCAGTTGCTGGCTTTGCTGTGGCTGTCCACTTCACATGCCTTGCGGTGCCAAGTGAAAATGCCGTTTTTATTGTCGGCGCGGTAAGTTTTTTCTTAATAATAGATCAGACGCTCCAACCTCAAAATATCGGTTGAGCAGCCGTTAAGAATTCGAATTTGAATGACAGCGACGCGCCGCTCGGAGCCTACGACCCGTTATGCGGGTGGTTTCGTTTTGCTTCATCGTGTCATTGTCGGAACTTCCCAGCGTCTTAGCTGCTGGCTTCTTCGTCGCATGGCCACACATGGCATAATAATAATAATAATAATAATAATAATAATAATAATAATAATAATAATAATAATAATAATAATAATAATAATAATAATAATAATAATAATAATAATAATAATAATAATAATAATTACTGGTTCCTTCAAACGACGCAAGGCGACAAAAGAAAAATGTGACGAATGTTATTCTTAAGATGGGTAACAATTTGCCTAACATATTACGTTTACGAGCTTAAAGATAATAATTCCTTTGTTCCGTCAAGGTTTCTATAGGCGCCATAAACACGGCGCAACAAGGAAGATATTTTAAAACTGAGTCATACGCAAGTCCTGCACGAGTCACTGTTATCTGCCACTAATGCATTTTCATTATGCATTGCCCGAAGCCTCCCATATCTAGAGAAAAGAGAAATATATATATATATATATATATATATATATATATATATATATATATATATATATATATATATATATATATATTTCCTTCTACTTAAGTAATCATTTTTTATTGGCCTCATATCTTTATCTCATAGTTATGTACCTATTGAACACAGCAACGTAACAGATGACTAAAGTAAGAAAAAAATCGGTATTCATATTTTGCAAGATGTTATTTATTACAAGGTGCATTTCTAAGCATTTCAAAGACTAAGGTAAGGTTATAGATAATATTAATTTTTTTTTTTGATAAAATAGTTACACTTTCATTTGCTTAAGCAATCAACCTAAGTACTCCAACGTCCGTCATCTATAAAAATCGGTATCACTTATAATCACACACAATCTCAAGCTGTCTTAAAACTACCTTATAAACAGACTTAGAGGGGTCCCCTCAAATATTGCATATTGTACGTACGGACAGGCAGGGCAATCCCGAAATCATTACACATTGTAGCAAAAATGCCGTACAGTCCGATTACGTTCCACGGCCTGCCGTTGCTGTCTGATAACAAACATCCAGCCGAGATAACTGCAAGCAAAACGACTGCTTTCGCCATGAATATACCTGTAACAGACAGTATATTACAGGTAAATAAATCTCATATATCTATATATATATATATATATATATATATATATATATATATATATATATATATATATATTATATATAGTTTTATTCCTATGACTAACCATAGTTAGCGCTATGAATTCATTGTAAAGCTAGGCTTTACAAATATATGTATATACATATAACGTTGAAACTCTCTTGCCTCCCTTAAATCCTTCCAGGATGCCTTTCAACTTTAGGGAAGGATAGAGATGATCAACTATAGACAATCAATTATAAATATATAGTATCTTAAAACATTCATGGAAAAAATAGACACGTTGGCTGATAAGCCTGTGTCTATTTTTTCCATGAATGACAGTACCCTTATGCAGCATTTTCCGGCAAAGCGCATGCAGAATAGAAGAATTTTGAAAACATTGACCTGGCTGCTTAGGACGATTGAGTGAGCGGCGACTTACCACATATGAGGTCTATATGCATCTCCTGGAGATCTAGGGCAGCCATGTTGGTGAACATAAGTGCCGGTAGCGCAAAATTTGACGTAAATTTTTCAATTCCCTGTAGTTGCTGTTCGTTCAGTAGCTGAAGCCGCGCAGCTATATACCTGCAAATCGAATTACCGCACTTAGTACGTTCATCACGCCTGTCAGACAAGTCGCTGTGTTTTGTTTTTGATGATGCACCTTAACAACTGTTGCTCTCAACCAATGATGCATTGGAATGTAGTCAAGAAGAAGTAAGCGTGTGTGTCAACAGGTAGTAATAGTTTGGTAAACTAGCCCAATAGCATAAATATGTAAATGCGTACCACGTGCAGTGTTAGCGAGCCATGAACGTGGTCAAACCCGAATAATTTAACCCCTATCTAAAAAGTGTAGGCACTAACACTAAGAGTGAGATTAGATATTTGATTGCCAAATGAAGTATACTTCTCATATCGCCGAAGTTGTGAAATCTGCGTCTCGGCTGTGCAATCTCATTCTTAGAGCGTTTATCGGGCATGGCCCAGCAATGTACATAAAACTGTATCATACGCTTGTTGTACTAAAGTGGACATAATGTTCATACGTGTGGGCGCCTTATTATAGAAAATATGTAAAACTGCTCCAGCGAGTGCAGGATAAATGTATGAAACGAGTTGCATGGCGCTGCAATGTAAGACGCGAGAGTCTCGTACTCCCAACAGTGAGCGAGTACCAAATGCAAGTTGACGTGAGACTTTTTAAACAACTAATCCGGAGTAATACATTTAGTACTTTTTTCACATTACGTCCAAATAATCTACGTAGTGGTGTGTCAGTTACTCCACCGGAAGTTGCTAATGTCGAAGTTGTGAATAACGCGTTTGCATGGAGAGTTTCGCGACGTGCCCATCAGTGTAAAGACTACTATGTGATTTTAACACCCTTTTTTCAATAAAGCAGACTTTGTATTGTATTGTAGAGAGCTTAAATCTGTCTGCGTATCCTAACCCTAATCCTGGAACTGTAGTCGTTTATGCTTATGCCTTTAGATCCGCACGTGTGGCTTGACTTCTTGACTTAAGGTTCCAATATGGAACATGTCTACGCAAAGCCGATTTTTTAAAGTTTATATGATGGAGGGATATGATACCAACACACGACCACAAGCCCTTTGATCTCTTCGGGCGTCGGCAAGGGCATCGCTGTACTGGCAGACAGATAATATTGTGGTAAAAGCGTCGGTAAGACACGATGGGCTGTGTCTTACCGACGAACACTTGACCCTGAATGAACGAATGAATAGTGATTTGTATTCTTACTAAATTTCATTGACACTTATTAAGAACATATATATATATATATATATATATATATACATTTAAAAAACGTATTTTTCGTAATTCACACTCCCTTGCGTAAACACTAGTGATCTTATCTTATATCTCGTATATCATCATTATATCTATAATCAAAAGGCATTTAACATGCACGCAGTTAATAACCACACGATTGGAGCACTTACGTTAATGGCTTAGATGTATGGTTAGCATTTACTATAATTGTTCTCGATCCGATATTATCGAGCAATCGTTTACCAGGCAATGATAATAGGACTTGCGGTTTGGTACAGATAGTATCTTCTGTTTTCGAGCTGATTCTCAGCCAACATTTAACGTTGTTTATCGGAAAAAGGCTTCCTGTTCACGTTACAGTTGTGGGTTTGATCCATGTTCTTGATCGAATATTTTTAAATGATACTCATCGAGTATAGCCGATAAATAGACCATACCGCTGGGAGTCAGCGACCATGCCGCCACAAGAACTGTTAAGGGAAACCTTAAGTAATTAAACATATCAGCCTATGTTGTGTTGTCTCTCTAAGCCTCCCTGAAAGATAAAGGGGTGACCTGCGTATTTTAGGTATACATGTCAAGCGAATAATAATCCTTCCGTCTCTGCGGAGTAACTGTTTTATCTTAATTTTAGCGAAAATGAAACATAATGCTGGTACATCGCCACTGATCTTACTTTCCATTGGTTCTAAGGTTTAAAATTTTGGCGTGATTTCATTGGCCACGCGAGGGCGGTTAGTTCCCGGCTCGTTAAAGCTTTACAGTGTTTTGAGGATCGAGTAACTCATGCGTAATATATTTCGCATGTAAGTTCGCAATGTAACTGTTTCTACAAGGTAACCTAGCCAGTTGTAACCTAGCGCCGTACTATACGCAGGTTCACCCGCTAGATAAGTGTCAAGCACGTTAGTTGTCGTTTCGCCCTCGCAAGCATTTGCTCTGCGACTCGTCGATCAAATACAATATGAGCCATCCTGTGTATACGTCGAAACAGCGCCAAATACAAAACAACGGTCTGAGTTGCTTCCGCATACGGTCTTTTTCCTTTTTTTTTTGTTGCTGTCACCTGTTTGTGTCATTCTTCTCGCAAGTGTTTTGTTGGGAAAGCCACACGCAATTTATATATATATTCATATCATAAGTTTCTGCCGGGTATCGAGGCTGCAAAAACAACTCGTGAGTATACCAAGCGTTAGCTACTTTTGCTCCTGTTGTCGACCTTTGTGTTTGTCGCATTTTTTTGTTGCTGTTCTTCTTGTGATCATATACATGATGCTGGAATTGCGTAGTGGACTTTCTTCGTACTGGCATCCTATCTTGATCGTTTCCAAGTGGCCAAGCCATTGGGTCTGCTAAGGCTGATGAAGGCTCTTCCTAATTCGTAATCGTAACATCGAACATTGAGCGTTGCATTGCATGAGGCCAACGTAAATAGGATGCCCTTTAATGCTACATTACGATCCCATACTTTGCGCTCTTACTTTGCGTCGGCATAACTTGTGTATCGTGGCGTATGGCTTTTCGTGACAGACGCTTTTCGTGTCTCTATTGTTTCTGTGTATGTCTATATTACCTTTATATCATTATGAAAGTCATAAAAGTCAGACATCTAAATATGCAGTCATTTGCTCACAAAGGCAAAGCATGTATCACGTACACCTCTCTTGAATTCTTGCTGACATATTAGCGCGGTAGCGCATTTAGCAAAATTGACGTAATTTTTCTTGGACCCTGTAGGCTTGTTTTCCAGCACTAGTACAGGATCCGTATGTATATCTATTAAAAACAACCTCCTTGAAAAAATGTTGTTTATTCTAGATGAAAAACATATAGATGTTTTTCATTCGTCATCAAACTTCAATCGACGACGTGTCCTCGTCAACATAACGACAACAAGGCCGTAACTAATTGTTGCCGATATCATAACAGCTGCCCTGAACGAGTGGTTGAATCGTTGACGATGGATGCACTAGAGAGAGATTGCAGGGGACGGCAGAACTGGCTTGTCCCGCCGACGGGTTTCGCCCTCTGGGTCAACAATAACAACGCAACTGCGACAGCAACAACAATCAATCGAAAACAGTAGCAACAACAATAAAAGGAACAGCAGCAGCAACAACAACAACAACAACAGCAGCAGCAGCAACAACAACAGCGCTTTCTCGTAGCATGGAGCAATCGCGACGCTGTGACAGTGAGTGGCTAAGAGAGTGGGGCGAGAGTGGCCGAGTGGGAGAAAAGTGAGACTTGTGGCCAGGTAAGCAAGCAGTAAAGGGTTCGGAGGGGGTTTGCCCGTTTGCAACATGCGGAAGGCGGGCTAGAGCAAATAGAGCGTAGTTATCCTGCTTCCAGTAGAGTCCTGTTCTTATCGTTGTTGTGGCCGATTCAAGAAGCGACCGACCTGCTTGATTCAGCTGTCGACTCACTTAAATTCGCCGGGCGACAGGCGCTCTACATAGCAACTGCATCGCCATTTGCAAACCCGTCATAATAA